>OX467088.1:42500-57500 GCA_950106755.1 Climacium dendroides | reverse complement strand
CCTGATAGCAAATTTGTGGAAGACCACCCTAAGTCATGCCGCTCCTGGTCCCGACTCCCGCTACGCCGTCACGCCTCCAACTCCCGTCACCACGCCCGTCACGCCCTCACTCCGTCACTCCCCGCGCCTACTCCCGACTCCCGCTGCCTGTCCCGACTCCCGCTGCTTGTCCCGACTCCCGCCACGGCGCCACGCCTCCAACTCCCGTCACCACGCCCGTCACGCCCTCACTCCGTCACTCCCCGCGCCTACTCCCGACTCCCGCTGCCTGTCCCGACTCCCGCAGCTTGTCCCGACTCCCGCCACGGCGCCACGCCTCCAACTCCCGTCACCACGCCCGTCACGCCCTCACTCCCGCCACCCCGGCACTCCCGGCACATGCCAATTTTTTCTAAGTGTTGGGATTTCCTCTCCTCAGGTGGGCTCCCGGCACCCTGGAGTTGTATCCTTGATTTTCTTTCCAAGTCCCGCTGCTTGTCCCGACTCCCGACTCCCGCCACGGCGCCACGCCTCCAACTCCCGTCACCACGCCCGCCACGCCCTCACTCCCGCCACGCCGTCACTCCCGGCACACACCAATTTTTTCCAAGTGTTGGCATTTCCTCTCCTCAGGTGGGCTCCCGGCACCCTGGAGTTGATTCCTTCAATTTTTTTCCAAGTCCCGCCGCTACTCCCGACTCCCGCCACGGCGCCACGCCTCCAACTCCCGTCACCCCACCACTCCCGCTGCTTGTCCCGACTCCCGCTGCTTGTCCCAGTTCTCGACACAGACAGTATAATTTTTCTGCACTCTCAGATTTCCATAAAATTCACTGCACTTTCAGATTTCCAATCATTCAAAGAAATAATTTGGGCTCCCGGTTTATTACTCCCCATATTTTTTGGACTTGCACTTATCCATTCCATTCCATTCCATTTCATTCCAATTCATTCCATTCCATTCCATTTCATTCAAAGAAATAATTTGGGCTCCCGGTTTATTACTCCCCATATTTTTTGGACTTGCACTTATCCAGTCCATTCCATTCCATTTCATTCCAATTCATTCCATTTCATTCAAAGAAATAATTTGGGCTCCCGGTTTATTACTCCCCATATTTTTTGGACTTGCACTTATCCATTCCATTCCATTCCATTTCATTCCAATTCATTCCATTCCATTCCATTTCATTCAAAGAAATAATTTGGGCTCCCGGTTTATTACTCCCCATATTTTTTGGACTTGCACTTATCCATTCCATTCCATTCCAATTCATTCCATTTCATTCAAAGAAATAATTTGGGCTCCCGGTTTATTACTCCCCATATTTTTTGGACTTGCACTTATCCATTCCATTTCATTCAAAAAAATAATTTGGGCTCCCGGTTTATTACTCCCCATATTTTTTGGACTTGCACTTATCCATTCCATTCCATTCCATTTCATTCCAATTCATTCCATTCCATTCCATTTCATTCAAAGAAATAATTTGGGCTCCCGGTTTATTACTCCCCATATTTTTTGGACTTGCACTTATCCATTCCATTCCATTCCATTTCATTCCAATTCATTCCAATTCATTCCATTTCATTCAAAGAAATAATTTGGGCTCCCGGTTTATTACTCCCCATATTTTTTGGACTTGCACTTATCCATTCCATTCCATTCCATTTCATTCCAATTCATTCCATTCCATTCCATTTCATTCAAAGAAATAATTTGGGCTCCCGGTTTATTACTCCCCATATTTTTTGGACTTGCACTTATCCAGTCCATTCCATTCCATTTCATTCCAATTCATTCCATTTCATTCAAAGAAATAATTTGGGCTCCCGGTTTATTACTCCCCATATTTTTTGGACTTGCACTTATCCATTCCATTCCATTCCATTTCATTCCAATTCATTCCATTCCATTCCATTTCATTCAAAGAAATAATTTGGGCTCCCGGTTTATTACTCCCCATATTTTTTGGACTTGCACTTATCCATTCCATTCCATTCCAATTCATTCCATTTCATTCAAAGAAATAATTTGGGCTCCCGGTTTATTACTCCCCATATTTTTTGGACTTGCACTTATCCATTCCATTTCATTCAAAGAAATAATTTGGGCTCCCGGTTTATTACTCCCCATATTTTTTGGACTTGCACTTATCCATTCCATTCCATTCCATTTCATTCCAATTCATTCCAATTCATTCCATTTCATTCAAAGAAATAATTTGGGCTCCCGGTTTATTACTCCCCATATTTTTTGGACTTGCACTTATCCATTCCATTCCATTCCATTTCATTCCAATTCATTCCAATTCATTCCATTTCATTCAAAGAAATAATTTGGGCTCCCGGTTTATTACTCCCCATATTTTTTGGACTTGCACTTATCCATTCCATTTCATTCCAATTCATTCCATTTCATTCAAAGAAATAATTTGGGCTCCCGGTTTATTACTCCCCATATTTTTTGGACTTGCACTTATCCATTCCATTCCATTCCATTTCATTCCAATTCATTCCATTCCATTCCATTTCATTCAAAGAAATAATTTGGGCTCCCGGTTTATTACTCCCCATATTTTTTGGACTTGCACTTATCCATTCCATTCCATTCCATTTCATTCCAATTCATTCCATTTCATTCAAAGAAATAATTTGGGCTCCCGGTTTATTACTCCCCATATTTTTTGGACTTGCACTTATCCATTCCATTCCATTCCATTTCATTCCAATTCATTCCATTCCATTCCATTTCATTCAAAGAAATAATTTGGGCTCCCGGTTTATTACTCCCCATATTTTTTGGACTTGCACTTATCCATTCCATTCCATTCCATTTCATTCCAATTCATTCCAATTCATTCCATTTCATTCAAAGAAATAATTTGGGCTCCCGGTTTATTACTCCCCATATTTTTTGGACTTGCACTTATCCATTCCATTCCATTCCAATTCATTCCATTCCATTCCATTTCATTCAAAGAAATAATTTGGGCTCCCGGTTTATTACTCCCCATATTTTTTGGACTTGCACTTATCCATTCCATTCCATTCCATTTCATTCCAATTCATTCCAATTCATTCCATTTCATTCAAAGAAATAATTTGGGCTCCCGGTTTATTACTCCCCATATTTTTTGGACTTGCACTTATCCATTCCATTCCATTCCATTTCATTCCAATTCATTCCATTTCATTCAAAGAAATAATTTGGGCTCCCGGTTTATTACTCCCCATATTTTTTGGACTTGCACTTATCCATTCCATTCCATTCCATTTCATTCCAATTCATTCCATTCCATTCCATTTCATTCAAAGAAATAATTTGGGCTCCCGGTTTATTACTCCCCATATTTTTTGGACTTGCACTTATCCATTCCATTCCATTCCAATTCATTCCATTTCATTCAAAGAAATAATTTGGGCTCCCGGTTTATTACTCCCCATATTTTTTGGACTTGCACTTATCCATTCCATTCCATTCCATTTCATTCCAATTCATTCCATTCCATTCCATTTCATTCAAAGAAATAATTTGGGCTCCCGGTTTATTACTCCCCATATTTTTTGGACTTGCACTTATCCATTCCATTCCATTCCATTTCATTCCAATTCATTCCAATTCATTCCATTTCATTCAAAGAAATAATTTGGGCTCCCGGTTTATTACTCCCCATATTTTTTGGACTTGCACTTATCCAGTCCATTCCATTCCATTTCATTCCAATTCATTCCAATTCATTCCATTTCATTCAAAGAAATAATTTGGGCTCCCGGTTTATTACTCCCCATATTTTTTGGACTTGCACTTATCCATTCCATTTCATTCCAATTCATTCCATTTCATTCAAAGAAATAATTTGGGCTCCCGGTTTATTACTCCCCATATTTTTTGGACTTGCACTTATCCATTCCATTCCATTCCATTTCATTCCAATTCATTCCATTCCATTCCATTTCATTCAAAGAAATAATTTGGGCTCCCGGTTTATTACTCCCCATATTTTTTGGACTTGCACTTATCCATTCCATTCCATTCCAATTCATTCCATTTCATTCAAAGAAATAATTTGGGCTCCCGGTTTATTACTCCCCATATTTTTTGGACTTGCACTTATCCATTCCATTCCATTCCATTTCATTCCAATTCATTCCATTCCATTCCATTTCATTCAAAGAAATAATTTGGGCTCCCGGTTTATTACTCCCCATATTTTTTGGACTTGCACTTATCCATTCCATTCCATTCCATTTCATTCCAATTCATTCCAATTCATTCCATTTCATTCAAAGAAATAATTTGGGCTCCCGGTTTATTACTCCCCATATTTTTTGGACTTGCACTTATCCATTCCATTCCATTCCATTTCATTCCAATTCATTCCAATTCATTCCATTTCATTCAAAGAAATAATTTGGGCTCCCGGTTTATTACTCCCCATATTTTTTGGACTTGCACTTATCCATTCCATTTCATTCCAATTCATTCCATTTCATTCAAAGAAATAATTTGGGCTCCCGGTTTATTACTCCCCATATTTTTTGGACTTGCACTTATCCATTCCATTCCATTCCATTTCATTCCAATTCATTCCATTCCATTCCATTTCATTCAAAGAAATAATTTGGGCTCCCGGTTTATTACTCCCCATATTTTTTGGACTTGCACTTATCCATTCCATTCCATTCCAATTCATTCCATTTCATTCAAAGAAATAATTTGGGCTCCCGGTTTATTACTCCCCATATTTTTTGGACTTGCACTTATCCATTCCATTCCATTCCATTTCATTCCAATTCATTCCATTCCATTCCATTTCATTCAAAGAAATAATTTGGGCTCCCGGTTTATTACTCCCCATATTTTTTGGACTTGCACTTATCCATTCCATTCCATTCCATTTCATTCCAATTCATTCCAATTCATTCCATTTCATTCAAAGAAATAATTTGGGCTCCCGGTTTATTACTCCCCATATTTTTTGGACTTGCACTTATCCATTCCATTCCATTCCATTTCATTCCAATTCATTCCAATTCATTCCATTTCATTCAAAGAAATAATTTGGGCTCCCGGTTTATTACTCCCCATATTTTTTGGACTTGCACTTATCCATTCCATTCCATTCCATTTCATTCCAATTCATTCCATTTCATTCAAAGAAATAATTTGGGCTCCCGGTTTATTACTCCCCATATTTTTTGGACTTGCACTTATCCATTCCATTCCATTCCATTTCATTCCAATTCATTCCATTCCATTCCATTTCATTCAAAGAAATAATTTGGGCTCCCGGTTTATTACTCCCCATATTTTTTGGACTTACACTTATCCATTCCATTCCATTCCAATTCATTCCATTTCATTCAAAGAAATAATTTGGGCTCCCGGTTTATTACTCCCCATATTTTTTGGACTTGCACTTATCCATTCCATTCCATTCCATTTCATTCCAATTCATTCCATTCCATTCCATTTCATTCAAAGAAATAATTTGGGCTCCCGGTTTATTACTCCCCATATTTTTTGGACTTGCACTTATCCATTCCATTCCATTCCATTTCATTCCAATTCATTCCAATTCATTCCATTTCATTCAAAGAAATAATTTGGGCTCCCGGTTTATTACTCCCCATATTTTTTGGACTTGCACTTATCCATTCCATTCCATTCCATTTCATTCCAATTCATTCCATTTCATTCAAAGAAATAATTTGGGCTCCCGGTTTATTACTCCCCATATTTTTTGGACTTGCACTTATCCATTCCATTCCATTCCATTTCATTCCAATTCATTCCATTCCATTCCATTTCATTCAAAGAAATAATTTGGGCTCCCGGTTTATTACTCCCCATATTTTTTGGACTTGCACTTATCCATTCCATTCCATTCCAATTCATTCCATTTCATTCAAAGAAATAATTTGGGCTCCCGGTTTATTACTCCCCATATTTTTTGGACTTGCACTTATCCATTCCATTTCATTCAAAGAAATAATTTGGGCTCCCGGTTTATTACTCCCCATATTTTTTGGACTTGCACTTATCCATTCCATTCCATTCCATTTCATTCCAATTCATTCCATTCCATTCCATTTCATTCAAAGAAATAATTTGGGCTCCCGGTTTATTACTCCCCATATTTTTTGGACTTGCACTTATCCATTCCATTCCATTCCATTTCATTCCAATTCATTCCAATTCATTCCATTTCATTCAAAGAAATAATTTGGGCTCCCGGTTTATTACTCCCCATATTTTTTGGACTTGCACTTATCCATTCCATTCCATTCCATTTCATTCCAATTCATTCCATTTCATTCAAAGAAATAATTTGGGCTCCCGGTTTATTACTCCCCATATTTTTTGGACTTGCACTTATCCATTCCATTCCATTCCATTTCATTCCAATTCATTCCATTCCATTCCATTTCATTCAAAGAAATAATTTGGGCTCCCGGTTTATTACTCCCCATATTTTTTGGACTTGCACTTATCCATTCCATTCCATTCCAATTCATTCCATTTCATTCAAAGAAATAATTTGGGCTCCCGGTTTATTACTCCCCATATTTTTTGGACTTGCACTTATCCATTCCATTTCATTCAAAGAAATAATTTGGGCTCCCGGTTTATTACTCCCCATATTTTTTGGACTTGCACTTATCCATTCCATTCCATTCCATTTCATTCCAATTCATTCCATTCCATTCCATTTCATTCAAAGAAATAATTTGGGCTCCCGGTTTATTACTCCCCATATTTTTTGGACTTGCACTTATCCATTCCATTCCATTCCATTTCATTCCAATTCATTCCAATTCATTCCATTTCATTCAAAGAAATAATTTGGGCTCCCGGTTTATTACTCCCCATATTTTTTGGACTTGCACTTATCCATTCCATTTCATTCCAATTCATTCCATTTCATTCAAAGAAATAATTTGGGCTCCCGGTTTATTACTCCCCATATTTTTTGGACTTGCACTTATCCATTCCATTCCATTCCATTTCATTCCAATTCATTCCATTCCATTCCATTTCATTCAAAGAAATAATTTGGGCTCCCGGTTTATTACTCCCCATATTTTTTGGACTTGCACTTATCCATTCCATTCCATTCCAATTCATTCCATTTCATTCAAAGAAATAATTTGGGCTCCCGGTTTATTACTCCCCATATTTTTTGGACTTGCACTTATCCATTCCATTCCATTCCATTTCATTCCAATTCATTCCATTCCATTCCATTTCATTCAAAGAAATAATTTGGGCTCCCGGTTTATTACTCCCCATATTTTTTGGACTTGCACTTATCCATTCCATTCCATTCCATTTCATTCCAATTCATTCCAATTCATTCCATTTCATTCAAAGAAATAATTTGGGCTCCCGGTTTATTACTCCCCATATTTTTTGGACTTGCACTTATCCAGTCCATTCCATTCCATTTCATTCCAATTCATTCCAATTCATTCCATTTCATTCAAAGAAATAATTTGGGCTCCCGGTTTATTACTCCCCATATTTTTTGGACTTGCACTTATCCATTCCATTCCATTCCATTTCATTCCAATTCATTCCATTTCATTCAAAGAAATAATTTGGGCTCCCGGTTTATTACTCCCCATATTTTTTGGACTTGCACTTATCCATTCCATTCCATTCCATTTCATTCCAATTCATTCCATTCCATTCCATTTCATTCAAAGAAATAATTTGGGCTCCCGGTTTATTACTCCCCATATTTTTTGGACTTGCACTTATCCATTCCATTCCATTCCAATTCATTCCATTTCATTCAAAGAAATAATTTGGGCTCCCGGTTTATTACTCCCCATATTTTTTGGACTTGCACTTATCCATTCCATTCCATTCCATTTCATTCCAATTCATTCCATTCCATTCCATTTCATTCAAAGAAATAATTTGGGCTCCCGGTTTATTACTCCCCATATTTTTTGGACTTGCACTTATCCATTCCATTCCATTCCATTTCATTCCAATTCATTCCAATTCATTCCATTTCATTCAAAGAAATAATTTGGGCTCCCGGTTTATTACTCCCCATATTTTTTGGACTTGCACTTATCCATTCCATTCCATTCCATTTCATTCCAATTCATTCCAATTCATTCCATTTCATTCAAAGAAATAATTTGGGCTCCCGGTTTATTACTCCCCATATTTTTTGGACTTGCACTTATCCATTCCATTCCATTCCATTTCATTCCAATTCATTCCATTTCATTCAAAGAAATAATTTGGGCTCCCGGTTTATTACTCCCCATATTTTTTGGACTTGCACTTATCCATTCCATTCCATTCCATTTCATTCCAATTCATTCCATTCCATTCCATTTCATTCAAAGAAATAATTTGGGCTCCCGGTTTATTACTCCCCATATTTTTTGGACTTACACTTATCCATTCCATTCCATTCCAATTCATTCCATTTCATTCAAAGAAATAATTTGGGCTCCCGGTTTATTACTCCCCATATTTTTTGGACTTGCACTTATCCATTCCATTTCATTCAAAGAAATAATTTGGGCTCCCGGTTTATTACTCCCCATATTTTTTGGACTTGCACTTATCCATTCCATTCCATTCCATTTCATTCCAATTCATTCCATTCCATTCCATTTCATTCAAAGAAATAATTTGGGCTCCCGGTTTATTACTCCCCATATTTTTTGGACTTGCACTTATCCATTCCATTCCATTCCATTTCATTCCAATTCATTCCAATTCATTCCATTTCATTCAAAGAAATAATTTGGGCTCCCGGTTTATTACTCCCCATATTTTTTGGACTTGCACTTATCCATTCCATTCCATTCCATTTCATTCCAATTCATTCCATTTCATTCAAAGAAATAATTTGGGCTCCCGGTTTATTACTCCCCATATTTTTTGGACTTGCACTTATCCATTCCATTCCATTCCATTTCATTCCAATTCATTCCATTCCATTCCATTTCATTCAAAGAAATAATTTGGGCTCCCGGTTTATTACTCCCCATATTTTTTGGACTTGCACTTATCCATTCCATTTCATTCAAAGAAATAATTTGGGCTCCCGGTTTATTACTCCCCATATTTTTTGGACTTGCACTTATCCATTCCATTCCATTCCATTTCATTCCAATTCATTCCATTCCATTCCATTTCATTCAAAGAAATAATTTGGGCTCCCGGTTTATTACTCCCCATATTTTTTGGACTTGCACTTATCCATTCCATTCCATTCCATTTCATTCCAATTCATTCCAATTCATTCCATTTCATTCAAAGAAATAATTTGGGCTCCCGGTTTATTACTCCCCATATTTTTTGGACTTGCACTTATCCATTCCATTCCATTCCATTTCATTCCAATTCATTCCATTTCATTCAAAGAAATAATTTGGGCTCCCGGTTTATTACTCCCCATATTTTTTGGACTTGCACTTATCCATTCCATTCCATTCCATTTCATTCCAATTCATTCCATTCCATTCCATTTCATTCAAAGAAATAATTTGGGCTCCCGGTTTATTACTCCCCATATTTTTTGGACTTGCACTTATCCATTCCATTCCATTCCAATTCATTCCATTTCATTCAAAGAAATAATTTGGGCTCCCGGTTTATTACTCCCCATATTTTTTGGACTTGCACTTATCCATTCCATTTCATTCAAAGAAATAATTTGGGCTCCCGGTTTATTACTCCCCATATTTTTTGGACTTGCACTTATCCATTCCATTCCATTCCATTTCATTCCAATTCATTCCATTCCATTCCATTTCATTCAAAGAAATAATTTGGGCTCCCGGTTTATTACTCCCCATATTTTTTGGACTTGCACTTATCCATTCCATTCCATTCCATTTCATTCCAATTCATTCCAATTCATTCCATTTCATTCAAAGAAATAATTTGGGCTCCCGGTTTATTACTCCCCATATTTTTTGGACTTGCACTTATCCATTCCATTCCATTCCATTTCATTCCAATTCATTCCATTTCATTCAAAGAAATAATTTGGGCTCCCGGTTTATTACTCCCCATATTTTTTGGACTTGCACTTATCCATTCCATTCCATTCCATTTCATTCCAATTCATTCCATTCCATTCCATTTCATTCAAAGAAATAATTTGGGCTCCCGGTTTATTACTCCCCATATTTTTTGGACTTGCACTTATCCATTCCATTCCATTCCAATTCATTCCATTTCATTCAAAGAAATAATTTGGGCTCCCGGTTTATTACTCCCCATATTTTTTGGACTTGCACTTATCCATTCCATTCCATTCCATTTCATTCCAATTCATTCCATTCCATTCCATTTCATTCAAAGAAATAATTTGGGCTCCCGGTTTATTACTCCCCATATTTTTTGGACTTGCACTTATCCATTCCATTCCATTCCATTTCATTCCAATTCATTCCAATTCATTCCATTTCATTCAAAGAAATAATTTGGGCTCCCGGTTTATTACTCCCCATATTTTTTGGACTTGCACTTATCCAGTCCATTCCATTCCATTTCATTCCAATTCATTCCAATTCATTCCATTTCATTCAAAGAAATAATTTGGGCTCCCGGTTTATTACTCCCCATATTTTTTGGACTTGCACTTATCCATTCCATTCCATTCCATTTCATTCCAATTCATACCATTTCATTCAAAGAAATAATTTGGGCTCCCGGTTTATTACTCCCCATATTTTTTGGACTTGCACTTATCCATTCCATTCCATTCCATTTCATTCCAATTCATTCCATTCCATTCCATTTCATTCAAAGAAATAATTTGGGCTCCCGGTTTATTACTCCCCATATTTTTTGGACTTGCACTTATCCATTCCATTCCATTCCAATTCATTCCATTTCATTCAAAGAAATAATTTGGGCTCCCGGTTTATTACTCCCCATATTTTTTGGACTTGCACTTATCCATTCCATTCCATTCCATTTCATTCCAATTCATTCCATTCCATTCCATTTCATTCAAAGAAATAATTTGGGCTCCCGGTTTATTACTCCCCATATTTTTTGGACTTGCACTTATCCATTCCATTCCATTCCATTTCATTCCAATTCATTCCAATTCATTCCATTTCATTCAAAGAAATAATTTGGGCTCCCGGTTTATTACTCCCCATATTTTTTGGACTTGCACTTATCCATTCCATTCCATTCCATTTCATTCCAATTCATTCCAATTCATTCCATTTCATTCAAAGAAATAATTTGGGCTCCCGGTTTATTACTCCCCATATTTTTTGGACTTGCACTTATCCATTCCATTCCATTCCATTTCATTCCAATTCATTCCATTTCATTCAAAGAAATAATTTGGGCTCCCGGTTTATTACTCCCCATATTTTTTGGACTTGCACTTATCCATTCCATTCCATTCCATTTCATTCCAATTCATTCCATTCCATTCCATTTCATTCAAAGAAATAATTTGGGCTCCCGGTTTATTACTCCCCATATTTTTTGGACTTACACTTATCCATTCCATTCCATTCCAATTCATTCCATTTCATTCAAAGAAATAATTTGGGCTCCCGGTTTATTACTCCCCATATTTTTTGGACTTGCACTTATCCATTCCATTTCATTCAAAGAAATAATTTGGGCTCCCGGTTTATTACTCCCCATATTTTTTGGACTTGCACTTATCCATTCCATTCCATTCCATTTCATTCCAATTCATTCCATTCCATTCCATTTCATTCAAAGAAATAATTTGGGCTCCCGGTTTATTACTCCCCATATTTTTTGGACTTGCACTTATCCATTCCATTCCATTCCATTTCATTCCAATTCATTCCAATTCATTCCATTTCATTCAAAGAAATAATTTGGGCTCCCGGTTTATTACTCCCCATATTTTTTGGACTTGCACTTATCCATTCCATTCCATTCCATTTCATTCCAATTCATTCCATTTCATTCAAAGAAATAATTTGGGCTCCCGGTTTATTACTCCCCATATTTTTTGGACTTGCACTTATCCATTCCATTCCATTCCATTTCATTCCAATTCATTCCATTCCATTCCATTTCATTCAAAGAAATAATTTGGGCTCCCGGTTTATTACTCCCCATATTTTTTGGACTTGCACTTATCCATTCCATTCCATTCCAATTCATTCCATTTCATTCAAAGAAATAATTTGGGCTCCCGGTTTATTACTCCCCATATTTTTTGGACTTGCACTTATCCATTCCATTTCATTCAAAGAAATAATTTGGGCTCCCGGTTTATTACTCCCCATATTTTTTGGACTTGCACTTATCCATTCCATTCCATTCCATTTCATTCCAATTCATTCCATTCCATTCCATTTCATTCAAAGAAATAATTTGGGCTCCCGGTTTATTACTCCCCATATTTTTTGGACTTGCACTTATCCATTCCATTCCATTCCATTTCATTCCAATTCATTCCAATTCATTCCATTTCATTCAAAGAAATAATTTGGGCTCCCGGTTTATTACTCCCCATATTTTTTGGACTTGCACTTATCCATTCCATTCCATTCCATTTCATTCCAATTCATTCCATTTCATTCAAAGAAATAATTTGGGCTCCCGGTTTATTACTCCCCATATTTTTTGGACTTGCACTTATCCATTCCATTCCATTCCATTTCATTCCAATTCATTCCATTCCATTCCATTTCATTCAAAGAAATAATTTGGGCTCCCGGTTTATTACTCCCCATATTTTTTGGACTTGCACTTATCCATTCCATTCCATTCCAATTCATTCCATTTCATTCAAAGAAATAATTTGGGCTCCCGGTTTATTACTCCCCATATTTTTTGGACTTGCACTTATCCATTCCATTTCATTCAAAGAAATAATTTGGGCTCCCGGTTTATTACTCCCCATATTTTTTGGACTTGCACTTATCCATTCCATTCCATTCCATTTCATTCCAATTCATTCCATTCCATTCCATTTCATTCAAAGAAATAATTTGGCTCCCGGTTTATTACTCCCCATATTTTTTGGACTTGCACTTATCCATTCCATTCCATTCCATTTCATTCCAATTCATTCCAATTCATTCCATTTCATTCAAAGAAATAATTTGGGCTCCCGGTTTATTACTCCCCATATTTTTTGGACTTGCACTTATCCATTCCATTCCATTCCATTTCATTCCAATTCATTCCATTTCATTCAAAGAAATAATTTGGGCTCCCGGTTTATTACTCCCCATATTTTTTGGACTTGCACTTATCCATTCCATTCCATTCCATTTCATTCCAATTCATTCCATTCCATTCCATTTCATTCAAAGAAATAATTTGGGCTCCCGGTTTATTACTCCCCATATTTTTTGGACTTGCACTTATCCATTCCATTCCATTCCAATTCATTCCATTTCATTCAAAGAAATAATTTGGGCTCCCGGTTTATTACTCCCCATATTTTTTGGACTTGCACTTATCCATTCCATTCCATTCCATTTCATTCCAATTCATTCCATTTCATTCAAAGAAATAATTTGGGCTCCCGGTTTATTACTCCCCATATTTTTTGGACTTGCACTTATCCATTCCATTCCATTCCATTTCATTCCAATTCATTTCATTCCAATTCATTCCATTCCATTCCATTTCATTCAAAGAAATAATTTGGGCTCCCGGTTTATTACTCCCCATATTTTTTGGACTTGCACTTATCCATTCCATTCCATTCCATTTCATTCCAATTCATTCCAATTCATTCCATTTCATTCAAAGAAATAATTTGGGCTCCCGGTTTATTACTCCCCATATTTTTTGGACTTGCACTTATCCATTCCATTTCATTCCAATTCATTCCAATTCATTCCATTTCATTCAAAGAAATAATTTGGGCTCCCGGTTTATTACTCCCCATATTTTTTGGACTTGCACTTATCCATTCCATTCCATTCCATTTCATTCCAATTCATTCCATTTCATTCAAAGAAATAATTTGGGCTCCCGGTTTATTACTCCCCATATTTTTTGGACTTGCACTTATCCATTCCATTCCATTCCATTTCATTCCAATTCATTCCATTCCATTCCATTTCATTCAAAGAAATAATTTGGGCTCCCGGTTTATTACTCCCCATATTTTTTGGACTTGCACTTATCCATTCCATTCCATTCCAATTCATTCCATTTCATTCAAAGAAATAATTTGGGCTCCCGGTTTATTACTCCCCATATTTTTTGGACTTGCACTTATCCATTCCATTTCATTCAAAGAAATAATTTGGGCTCCCGGTTTATTACTCCCCATATTTTTTGGACTTGCACTTATCCATTCCATTCCATTCCATTTCATTCCAATTCATTCCATTCCATTCCATTTCATTCAAAGAAATAATTTGGGCTCCCGGTTTATTACTCCCCATATTTTTTGGACTTGCACTTATCCATTCCATTCCATTCCATTTCATTCCAATTCATTCCAATTCATTCCATTTCATTCAAAGAAATAATTTGGGCTCCCGGTTTATTACTCCCCATATTTTTTGGACTTGCACTTATCCATTCCATTCCATTCCATTTCATTCCAATTCATTCCATTTCATTCAAAGAAATAATTTGGGCTCCCGGTTTATTACTCCCCATATTTTTTGGACTTGCACTTATCCATTCCATTCCATTCCATTTCATTCCAATTCATTCCATTCCATTCCATTTCATTCAAAGAAATAATTTGGGCTCCCGGTTTATTACTCCCCATATTTTTTGGACTTGCACTTATCCATTCCATTCCATTCCAATTCATTCCATTTCATTCAAAGAAATAATTTGGGCTCCCGGTTTATTACTCCCCATATTTTTTGGACTTGCACTTATCCATTCCATTTCATTCAAAGAAATAATTTGGGCTCCCGGTTTATTACTCCCCATATTTTTTGGACTTGCACTTATCCATTCCATTCCATTCCATTTCATTCCAATTCATTCCATTCCATTCCATTTCATTCAAAGAAATAATTTGGCTCCCGGTTTATTACTCC
>OX467088.1:30000-32500 GCA_950106755.1 Climacium dendroides | reverse complement strand
ATTTCCTCTCCTCAGGTGGGCTCCCGGCACCCTGGAGTTGATTCCTTCAATTTTTTTCCAAGTCCCGCCGCTACTCCCGACTCCCGCCACGGCGCCACGCCTCCAACTCCCGTCACCCCACCACTCCCGCTGCTTGTCCCGACTCCCGCTGCTTGTCCCAGCTCTCGACACAGACAATATAATTTTTCTGCACTCTCAGATTTCCATAAAATTCACTGCACTTTCAGATTTCCAATCATTCAAAGAAATAATTTGGGCTCCCGGTTTATTACTCCCCATATTTTTTGGACTTGCACTTATCCATTCCATTCCATTCCATTTCATTCCAATTCATTCCATTTCATTCAAAGAAATAATTTGGGCTCCCGGTTTATTACTCCCCATATTTTTTGGACTTGCACTTATCCATTCCATTCCATTCCATTTCATTCCAATTCATTCCAATTCATTCCATTTCATTCAAAGAAATAATTTGGGCTCCCGGTTTATTACTCCCCATATTTTTTGGACTTGCACTTATCCATTCCATTCCATTCCATTTCATTCCAATTCATTCCATTTCATTCAAAGAAATAATTTGGGCTCCCGGTTTATTACTCCCCATATTTTTTGGACTTGCACTTATCCATTCCATTCCATTCCATTTCATTCCAATTCATTCCATTCCATTCCATTTCATTCAAAGAAATAATTTGGGCTCCCGGTTTATTACTCCCCATATTTTTTGGACTTGCACTTATCCATTCCATTCCATTCCATTCCATTCCAATTCATTCCATTTCATTCAAAGAAATAATTTGGGCTCCCGGTTTATTACTCCCCATATTTTTTGGACTTGCACTTATCCATTCCATTCCATTCCATTTCATTCCAATTCATTCCATTCCATTCCATTTCATTCAAAGAAATAATTTGGGCTCCCGGTTTATTACTCCCCATATTTTTTGGACTTGCACTTATCCATTCCATTCCATTCCATTTCATTCCAATTCATTCCAATTCATTCCATTTCATTCAAAGAAATAATTTGGGCTCCCGGTTTATTACTCCCCATATTTTTTGGACTTGCACTTATCCATTCCATTCCATTCCATTTCATTCCAATTCATTCCATTCCATTCCATTTCATTCAAAGAAATAATTTGGGCTCCCGGTTTATTACTCCCCATATTTTTTGGACTTGCACTTATCCATTCCATTCCATTCCATTTCATTCCAATTCATTCCAATTCATTCCATTTCATTCAAAGAAATAATTTGGGCTCCCGGTTTATTACTCCCCATATTTTTTGGACTTGCACTTATCCATTCCATTCCATTCCATTTCATTCCAATTCATTCCATTTCATTCAAAGAAATAATTTGGGCTCCCGGTTTATTACTCCCCATATTTTTTGGACTTGCACTTATCCATTCCATTCCATTCCATTTCATTCCAATTCATTCCATTCCATTCCATTTCATTCAAAGAAATAATTTGGGCTCCCGGTTTATTACTCCCCATATTTTTTGGACTTGCACTTATCCATTCCATTCCATTCCATTCCATTCCAATTCATTCCATTTCATTCAAAGAAATAATTTGGGCTCCCGGTTTATTACTCCCCATATTTTTTGGACTTGCACTTATCCATTCCATTCCATTCCATTTCATTCCAATTCATTCCATTCCATTCCATTTCATTCAAAGAAATAATTTGGGCTCCCGGTTTATTACTCCCCATATTTTTTGGACTTGCACTTATCCATTCCATTCCATTCCATTTCATTCCAATTCATTCCAATTCATTCCATTTCATTCAAAGAAATAATTTGGGCTCCCGGTTTATTACTCCCCATATTTTTTGGACTTGCACTTATCCATTCCATTCCATTCCATTTCATTCCAATTCATTCCATTCCATTCCATTTCATTCAAAGAAATAATTTGGGCTCCCGGTTTATTACTCCCCATTTTTTTTGGACTTGCACTTATCCATTCCATTCCATTCCATTTCATTCCAATTCATTCCATTCCATTCCATTTCATTCAAAGAAATAATTTGGGCTCCCAGTTTATTACTCCCCATATTTTTTGGACTTGCACTTATCCATTCCATTCCATTCCATTTCATTCCAATTCATTCCATTCCATTCCATTTCATTCAAAGAAATAATTTGGGCTCCCGGTTTATTACTCCCCATATTTTTTGGACTTGCACTTATCCATTCCATTCCATTCCATTCCATTCCATTTCATTCAAAGAAATAATTTGGGCTCCCGGTTTATTACTCCCCATATTTTTTGGACTTGCACTTATCCATTCCATTCCATTCCAATTCATTCCAATTCATTCTATTCCATTCCATTTCATTCAAAGAAATAATTTCATTCAAGTTTTATGATACATTTTTTTTGTCCCGGTTTTTCTCTCCATATTTTTTGGGGCCTCGGTGTATTAGTGCTCTTGTGTCTTATGTCATTGATTCATATTTTTGGCCCCAATTTATCTCTCCCCAT
>OX467088.1:0-12500 GCA_950106755.1 Climacium dendroides | reverse complement strand
CCGTGAAAGGTAGCAGCGGATCCCGGAGGAACCCTTCCCCCACATAGTACTCTCTGTGGGATTCGGCAGGCCCCCCCGTCCTGTGTCAAAGAACCAAACCTGATAGCAAATTTGTGGAAGACCACCCTAAGTCATGCCGCTCCTGGTCCCGACTCCCGCTACGCCGTCACGCCTCCAACTCCCGTCACCACGCCCGTCACGCCCTCACTCCGTCACTCCCCGCGCCTACTCCCGACTCCCGCTGCCTGTCCCGACTCCCGCTGCTTGTCCCGACTCCCGCCACGGCGCCACGCCTCCAACTCCCGTCACCACGCCCGTCACGCCCTCACTCCGTCACTCCCCGCGCCTACTCCCGACTCCCGCTGCCTGTCCCGACTCCCGCAGCTTGTCCCGACTCCCGCCACGGCGCCACGCCTCCAACTCCCGTCACCACGCCCGTCACGCCCTCACTCCCGCCACCCCGGCACTCCCGGCACATGCCAATTTTTTCTAAGTGTTGGGATTTCCTCTCCTCAGGTGGGCTCCCGGCACCCTGGAGTTGTATCCTTGATTTTCTTTCCAAGTCCCGCTGCTTGTCCCGACTCCCGACTCCCGCCACGGCGCCACGCCTCCAACTCCCGTAACCACGCCCGCCACGCCCTCACTCCCGCCACGCCGTCACTCCCGGCACACACCAATTTTTTCCAAGTGTTGGCATTTCCTCTCCTCAGGTGGGCTCCCGGCACCCTGGAGTTGATTCCTTCAATTTTTTTCCAAGTCCCGCCGCTACTCCCGACTCCCGCCACGGCGCCACGCCTCCAACTCCCGTCACCCCACCACTCCCGCTGCTTGTCCCGACTCCCGCTGCTTGTCCCAGCTCTCGACACAGACAGTATAATTTTTCTGCACTCTCAGATTTCCATAAAATTCACTGCACTTTCAGATTTCCAATCATTCAAAGAAATAATTTGGGCTCCCGGTTTATTACTCCCCATATTTTTTGGACTTGCACTTATCCATTCCATTCCATTCCATTTCATTCCAATTCATTCCATTCCATTCCATTTCATTCAAAGAAATAATTTGGGCTCCCGGTTTATTACTCCCCATATTTTTTGGACTTGCACTTATCCATTCCATTCCATTCCATTTCATTCCAATTCATTCCATTTCATTCAAAGAAATAATTTGGGCTCCCGGTTTATTACTCCCCATATTTTTTGGACTTGCACTTATCCATTCCATTCCATTCCATTTCATTCCAATTCATTCCATTCCATTCCATTTCATTCAAAGAAATAATTTGGGCTCCCGGTTTATTACTCCCCATATTTTTTGGACTTGCACTTATCCATTCCATTCCATTCCAATTCATTCCATTTCATTCAAAGAAATAATTTGGGCTCCCGGTTTATTACTCCCCATATTTTTTGGACTTGCACTTATCCATTCCATTTCATTCAAAGAAATAATTTGGGCTCCCGGTTTATTACTCCCCATATTTTTTGGACTTGCACTTATCCATTCCATTCCATTCCATTTCATTCCAATTCATTCCATTCCATTCCATTTCATTCAAAGAAATAATTTGGGCTCCCGGTTTATTACTCCCCATATTTTTTGGACTTGCACTTATCCATTCCATTCCATTCCATTTCATTCCAATTCATTCCATTCCATTCCATTTCATTCAAAGAAATAATTTGGGCTCCCGGTTTATTACTCCCCATATTTTTTGGACTTGCACTTATCCATTCCATTCCATTCCATTTCATTCCAATTCATTCCATTCCATTCCATTTCATTCAAAGAAATAATTTGGGCTCCCGGTTTATTACTCCCCATATTTTTTGGACTTGCACTTATCCATTCCATTCCATTCCAATTCATTCCATTTCATTCAAAGAAATAATTTGGGCTCCCGGTTTATTACTCCCCATATTTTTTGGACTTGCACTTATCCATTCCATTCCATTCCATTTCATTCCAATTCATTCCATTCCATTCCATTTCATTCAAAGAAATAATTTGGGCTCCGGTTTATTACTCCCCATATTTTTTGGACTTGCACTTATCCATTCCATTTCATTCCAATTCATTCCAATTCATTCCATTTCATTCAAAGAAATAATTTGGGCTCCCGGTTTATTACTCCCCATATTTTTTGGACTTGCACTTATCCATTCCATTCCATTCCATTTCATTCCAATTCATTCCATTTCATTCAAAGAAATAATTTGGGCTCCCGGTTTATTACTCCCCATATTTTTTGGACTTGCACTTATCCATTCCATTCCATTCCATTTCATTCCAATTCATTCCATTCCATTCCATTTCATTCAAAGAAATAATTTGGGCTCCCGGTTTATTACTCCCCATATTTTTTGGACTTGCACTTATCCATTCCATTCCATTCCATTTCATTCCAATTCATTCCATTCCATTCCATTTCATTCAAAGAAATAATTTGGGCTCCCGGTTTATTACTCCCCATATTTTTTGGACTTGCACTTATCCATTCCATTCCATTCCATTTCATTCCAATTCATTCCATTCCATTCCATTTCATTCAAAGAAATAATTTGGGCTCCCGGTTTATTACTCCCCATATTTTTTGGACTTGCACTTATCCATTCCATTCCATTCCATTTCATTCCAATTCATTCCATTCCATTCCATTTCATTCAAAGAAATAATTTGGGCTCCCGGTTTATTACTCCCCATATTTTTTGGACTTGCACTTATCCATTCCATTCCATTCCAATTCATTCCATTTCATTCAAAGAAATAATTTGGGCTCCCGGTTTATTACTCCCCATATTTTTTGGACTTGCACTTATCCATTCCATTCCATTCCATTTCATTCCAATTCATTCCATTCCATTCCATTTCATTCAAAGAAATAATTTGGGCTCCCGGTTTATTACTCCCCATATTTTTTGGACTTGCACTTATCCATTCCATTCCATTCCATTTCATTCCAATTCATTCCAATTCATTCCATTTCATTCAAAGAAATAATTTGGGCTCCCGGTTTATTACTCCCCATATTTTTTGGACTTGCACTTATCCATTCCATTCCATTCCATTTCATTCCAATTCATTCCATTCCATTCCATTTCATTCAAAGAAATAATTTGGGCTCCCGGTTTATTACTCCCCATATTTTTTGGACTTGCACTTATCCATTCCATTCCATTCCAATTCATTCCATTTCATTCAAAGAAATAATTTGGGCTCCCGGTTTATTACTCCCCATATTTTTTGGACTTGCACTTATCCATTCCATTCCATTCCATTTCATTCCAATTCATTCCATTCCATTCCATTTCATTCAAAGAAATAATTTGGGCTCCCGGTTTATTACTCCCCATATTTTTTGGACTTGCACTTATCCATTCCATTCCATTCCATTTCATTCCAATTCATTCCAATTCATTCCATTTCATTCAAAGAAATAATTTGGGCTCCCGGTTTATTACTCCCCATATTTTTTGGACTTGCACTTATCCATTCCATTCCATTCCATTTCATTCCAATTCATTCCATTCCATTCCATTTCATTCAAAGAAATAATTTGGGCTCCCGGTTTATTACTCCCCATATTTTTTGGACTTGCACTTATCCATTCCATTCCATTCCAATTCATTCCATTTCATTCAAAGAAATAATTTGGGCTCCCGGTTTATTACTCCCCATATTTTTTGGACTTGCACTTATCCATTCCATTCCATTCCATTTCATTCCAATTCATTCCATTCCATTCCATTTCATTCAAAGAAATAATTTGGGCTCCCGGTTTATTACTCCCCATATTTTTTGGACTTGCACTTATCCATTCCATTCCATTCCATTTCATTCCAATTCATTCCATTCCATTCCATTTCATTCAAAGAAATAATTTGGGCTCCGGTTTATTACTCCCCATATTTTTTGGACTTGCACTTATCCATTCCATTTCATTCCAATTCATTCCATTCCATTCCATTTCATTCAAAGAAATAATTTGGGCTCCCGGTTTATTACTCCCCATATTTTTTGGACTTGCACTTATCCATTCCATTCCATTCCAATTCATTCCATTTCATTCAAAGAAATAATTTGGGCTCCCGGTTTATTACTCCCCATATTTTTTGGACTTGCACTTATCCATTCCATTCCATTCCATTTCATTCCAATTCATTCCATTCCATTCCATTTCATTCAAAGAAATAATTTGGGCTCCCGGTTTATTACTCCCCATATTTTTTGGACTTGCACTTATCCATTCCATTCCATTCCAATTCATTCCATTTCATTCAAAGAAATAATTTGGGCTCCCGGTTTATTACTCCCCATATTTTTTGGACTTGCACTTATCCATTCCATTCCATTCCATTTCATTCCAATTCATTCCATTCCATTCCATTTCATTCAAAGAAATAATTTGGGCTCCCGGTTTATTACTCCCCATATTTTTTGGACTTGCACTTATCCATTCCATTCCATTCCATTTCATTCCAATTCATTCCATTCCATTCCATTTCATTCAAAGAAATAATTTGGGCTCCGGTTTATTACTCCCCATATTTTTTGGACTTGCACTTATCCATTCCATTTCATTCCAATTCATTCCATTCCATTCCATTTCATTCAAAGAAATAATTTGGGCTCCCGGTTTATTACTCCCCATATTTTTTGGACTTGCACTTATCCATTCCATTCCATTCCAATTCATTCCATTTCATTCAAAGAAATAATTTGGGCTCCCGGTTTATTACTCCCCATATTTTTTGGACTTGCACTTATCCATTCCATTCCATTCCATTTCATTCCAATTCATTCCATTCCATTCCATTTCATTCAAAGAAATAATTTGGGCTCCCGGTTTATTACTCCCCATATTTTTTGGACTTGCACTTATCCATTCCATTCCATTCCATTTCATTCCAATTCATTCCAATTCATTCCATTTCATTCAAAGAAATAATTTGGGCTCCCGGTTTATTACTCCCCATATTTTTTGGACTTGCACTTATCCATTCCATTCCATTCCATTTCATTCCAATTCATTCCATTCCATTCCATTTCATTCAAAGAAATAATTTGGGCTCCCGGTTTATTACTCCCCATATTTTTTGGACTTGCACTTATCCATTCCATTCCATTCCATTTCATTCCAATTCATTCCATTCCATTCCATTTCATTCAAAGAAATAATTTGGGCTCCCGGTTTATTACTCCCCATATTTTTTGGACTTGCACTTATCCATTCCATTCCATTCCAATTCATTCCATTTCATTCAAAGAAATAATTTGGGCTCCCGGTTTATTACTCCCCATATTTTTTGGACTTGCACTTATCCATTCCATTCCATTCCATTTCATTCCAATTCATTCCATTCCATTCCATTTCATTCAAAGAAATAATTTGGGCTCCCGGTTTATTACTCCCCATATTTTTTGGACTTGCACTTATCCATTCCATTCCATTCCATTTCATTCCAATTCATTCCAATTCATTCCAATTCATTCCATTTCATTCAAAGAAATAATTTGGGCTCCCGGTTTATTACTCCCCATATTTTTTGGACTTGCACTTATCCATTCCATTCCATTCCATTTCATTCCAATTCATTCCATTTCATTCAAAGAAATAATTTGGGCTCCCGGTTTATTACTCCCCATATTTTTTGGACTTGCACTTATCCATTCCATTCCATTCCATTTCATTCCAATTCATTCCATTCCATTCCATTTCATTCAAAGAAATAATTTGGGCTCCCGGTTTATTACTCCCCATATTTTTTGGACTTGCACTTATCCATTCCATTCCATTCCATTTCATTCCAATTCATTCCATTTCATTCAAAGAAATAATTTGGGCTCCCGGTTTATTACTCCCCATATTTTTTGGACTTGCACTTATCCATTCCATTTCATTCCAATTCATTCCATTCCATTCCATTTCATTCAAAGAAATAATTTGGGCTCCCGGTTTATTACTCCCCATATTTTTTGGACTTGCACTTATCCATTCCATTCCATTCCATTTCATTCCAATTCATTCCATTCCATTCCATTTCATTCAAAGAAATAATTTGGGCTCCCGGTTTATTACTCCCCATATTTTTTGGACTTGCACTTATCCATTCCATTCCATTCCAATTCATTCCATTTCATTCAAAGAAATAATTTGGGCTCCCGGTTTATTACTCCCCATATTTTTTGGACTTGCACTTATCCATTCCATTCCATTCCATTTCATTCCAATTCATTCCATTCCATTCCATTTCATTCAAAGAAATAATTTGGGCTCCCGGTTTATTACTCCCCATATTTTTTGGACTTGCACTTATCCATTCCATTCCATTCCATTTCATTCCAATTCATTCCAATTCATTCCATTTCATTCAAAGAAATAATTTGGGCTCCCGGTTTATTACTCCCCATATTTTTTGGACTTGCACTTATCCATTCCATTCCATTCCATTTCATTCCAATTCATTCCATTCCATTCCATTTCATTCAAAGAAATAATTTGGGCTCCCGGTTTATTACTCCCCATATTTTTTGGACTTGCACTTATCCATTCCATTCCATTCCAATTCATTCCATTTCATTCAAAGAAATAATTTGGGCTCCCGGTTTATTACTCCCCATATTTTTTGGACTTGCACTTATCCATTCCATTCCATTCCATTTCATTCCAATTCATTCCATTCCATTCCATTTCATTCAAAGAAATAATTTGGGCTCCCGGTTTATTACTCCCCATATTTTTTGGACTTGCACTTATCCATTCCATTCCATTCCATTTCATTCCAATTCATTCCAATTCATTCCATTTCATTCAAAGAAATAATTTGGGCTCCCGGTTTATTACTCCCCATATTTTTTGGACTTGCACTTATCCATTCCATTCCATTCCAATTCATTCCATTTCATTCAAAGAAATAATTTGGGCTCCCGGTTTATTACTCCCCATATTTTTTGGACTTGCACTTATCCATTCCATTCCATTCCATTTCATTCCAATTCATTCCATTCCATTCCATTTCATTCAAAGAAATAATTTGGGCTCCCGGTTTATTACTCCCCATATTTTTTGGACTTGCACTTATCCATTCCATTCCATTCCATTTCATTCCAATTCATTCCATTTCATTCAAAGAAATAATTTGGGCTCCCGGTTTATTACTCCCCATATTTTTTGGACTTGCACTTATCCATTCCTCCATTTCATTCCAATTCATTCCATTCCATTCCATTTCATTCAAAGAAATAATTTGGGCTCCCGGTTTATTACTCCCCATATTTTTTGGACTTGCACTTATCCATTCCATTCCATTCCATTTCATTCCAATTCATTCCATTCCATTCCATTTCATTCAAAGAAATAATTTGGGCTCCCGGTTTATTACTCCCCATATTTTTTGGACTTGCACTTATCCATTCCATTCCATTCATTCCAATTCATTCCATTTCATTCAAAGAAATAATTTGGGCTCCCGGTTTATTACTCCCCATATTTTTTGGACTTGCACTTATCCATTCCATTCCATTCCATTTCATTCCAATTCATTCCATTCCATTCCATTTCATTCAAAGAAATAATTTGGGCTCCCGGTTTATTACTCCCCATATTTTTTGGACTTGCACTTATCCATTCCATTCCATTCCATTTCATTCCAATTCATTCCAATTCATTCCATTTCATTCAAAGAAATAATTTGGGCTCCCGGTTTATTACTCCCCATATTTTTTGGACTTGCACTTATCCATTCCATTCCATTCCATTTCATTCCAATTCATTCCATTTCATTCAAAGAAATAATTTGGGCTCCCGGTTTATTACTCCCCATATTTTTTGGACTTGCACTTATCCATTCCATTCCATTCCAATTCATTCCATTCATTTCATTCAAAGAAATAATTTGGGCTCCCGGTTTATTACTCCCCATATTTTTTGGACTTGCACTTATCCATTCCATTCCATTCCATTTCATTCCAATTCATTCCATTCCATTCCATTTCATTCAAAGAAATAATTTGGGCTCCCGGTTTATTACTCCCCATATTTTTTGGACTTGCACTTATCCATTCCATTCCATTCCATTTCATTCCAATTCATTCCAATTCATTCCATTTCATTCAAAGAAATAATTTGGGCTCCCGGTTTATTACTCCCCATATTTTTTGGACTTGCACTTATCCATTCCATTCCATTCCATTTCATTCCAATTCATTCCATTCCATTCCATTTCATTCAAAGAAATAATTTGGGCTCCCGGTTTATTACTCCCCATATTTTTTGGACTTGCACTTATCCATTCCATTCCATTCCATTTCATTCCAATTCATTCCATTCCATTCCATTTCATTCAAAGAAATAATTTGGGCTCCCGGTTTATTACTCCCCATATTTTTTGGACTTGCACTTATCCATTCCATTCCATCCATTCATTCCAATTCATTCCATTTCATTCAAAGAAATAATTTGGGCTCCCGGTTTATTACTCCCCATATTTTTTGGACTTGCACTTATCCATTCCATTCCATTCCATTTCATTCCAATTCATTCCATTCCATTCCATTTCATTCAAAGAAATAATTTGGGCTCCCGGTTTATTACTCCCCATATTTTTTGGACTTGCACTTATCCATTCCATTCCATTCCATTTCATTCCAATTCATTCCATTCATTCCATTTCATTCAAAGAAATAATTTGGGCTCCCGGTTTATTACTCCCCATATTTTTTGGACTTGCACTTATCCATTCCATTCCATTCCATTTCATTCCAATTCATTCCATTTCATTCAAAGAAATAATTTGGGCTCCCGGTTTATTACTCCCCATATTTTTTGGACTTGCACTTATCCATTCCATTCCATTCCATTTCATTCCAATTCATTCCATTCCATTCCATTTCATTCAAAGAAATAATTTGGGCTCCCGGTTTATTACTCCCCATATTTTTTGGACTTGCACTTATCCATTCCATTCCATTCCATTTCATTCCAATTCATTCCAATTCATTCCATTTCATTCAAAGAAATAATTTGGGCTCCCGGTTTATTACTCCCCATATTTTTTGGACTTGCACTTATCCATTCCATTCCATTCCATTTCATTCCAATTCATTCCATTTCATTCAAAGAAATAATTTGGGCTCCCGGTTTATTACTCCCCATATTTTTTGGACTTGCACTTATCCATTCCATTCCATTCCATTTCATTCCAATTCATTCCATTCCATTCCATTTCATTCAAAGAAATAATTTGGGCTCCCGGTTTATTACTCCCCATATTTTTTGGACTTGCACTTATCCATTCCATTCCATTCCAATTCATTCCATTTCATTCAAAGAAATAATTTGGGCTCCCGGTTTATTACTCCCCATATTTTTTGGACTTGCACTTATCCATTCCATTCCATTCCATTTCATTCCAATTCATTCCATTCCATTCCATTTCATTCAAAGAAATAATTTGGGCTCCCGGTTTATTACTCCCCATATTTTTTGGACTTGCACTTATCCATTCCATTCCATTCCATTTCATTCCAATTCATTCCAATTCATTCCATTTCATTCAAAGAAATAATTTGGGCTCCCGGTTTATTACTCCCCATATTTTTTGGACTTGCACTTATCCATTCCATTCCATTCCATTCATTCCAATTCATTCCATTTCATTCAAAGAAATAATTTGGGCTCCCGGTTTATTACTCCCCATATTTTTTGGACTTGCACTTATCCATTCCATTCCATTCCATTTCATTCCAATTCATTCCATTCCATTCCATTTCATTCAAAGAAATAATTTGGGCTCCCGGTTTATTACTCCCCATATTTTTTGGACTTGCACTTATCCATTCCATTCCATTCCATTTCATTCCAATTCATTCCAATTCATTCCATTTCATTCAAAGAAATAATTTGGGCTCCCGGTTTATTACTCCCCATATTTTTTGGACTTGCACTTATCCATTCCATTCCATTCCATTTCATTCCAATTCATTCCAATTCATTCCATTTCATTCAAAGAAATAATTTGGGCTCCCGGTTTATTACTCCCCATATTTTTTGGACTTGCACTTATCCATTCCATTCCATTCCATTTCATTCCAATTCATTCCATTCCATTCCATTTCATTCAAAGAAATAATTTGGGCTCCCGGTTTATTACTCCCCATATTTTTTGGACTTGCACTTATCCATTCCATTCCATTCATTTCATTCCAATTCATTCCAATTCATTCCATTTCATTCAAAGAAATAATTTGGGCTCCCGGTTTATTACTCCCCATATTTTTTGGACTTGCACTTATCCATTCCATTCCATTCCATTTCATTCCAATTCATTCCATTCCATTCCATTTCATTCAAAGAAATAATTTGGGCTCCCGGTTTATTACTCCCCATATTTTTTGGACTTGCACTTATCCATTCCATTCCATTCCATTTCATTCCAATTCATTCCATTCCATTCCATTTCATTCAAAGAAATAATTTGGGCTCCCGGTTTATTACTCCCCATATTTTTTGGACTTGCACTTATCCATTCCATTCTCATTCCAATTCATTCCATTTTCATTCAAAGAAATAATTTGGGCTCCCGGTTTATTACTCCCCATATTTTTTGGACTTGCACTTATCCATTCCATTCCATTCCATTTCATTCCAATTCATTCCATTCCATTCCATTTCATTCAAAGAAATAATTTGGGCTCCCGGTTTATTACTCCCCATATTTTTTGGACTTGCACTTATCCATTCCATTCCATTCCATTTCATTCCAATTCATTCCAATTCATTCCATTTCATTCAAAGAAATAATTTGGGCTCCCGGTTTATTACTCCCCATATTTTTTGGACTTGCACTTATCCATTCCATTCCATTCCATTTCATTCCAATTCATTCCATTTCATTCAAAGAAATAATTTGGGCTCCCGGTTTATTACTCCCCATATTTTTTGGACTTGCACTTATCCATTCCATTCCATTCCATTTCATTCCAATTCATTCCATTCCATTCCATTTCATTCAAAGAAATAATTTGGGCTCCCGGTTTATTACTCCCCATATTTTTTGGACTTGCACTTATCCATTCCATTCCATTCCATTTCATTCCAATTCATTCCAATTCATTCCATTTCATTCAAAGAAATAATTTGGGCTCCCGGTTTATTACTCCCCATATTTTTTGGACTTGCACTTATCCATTCCATTCCATTCCATTTCATTCCAATTCATTCCATTCCATCCATTTCATTCAAAGAAATAATTTGGGCTCCCGGTTTATTACTCCCCATATTTTTTGGACTTGCACTTATCCATTCCATTCCATTCCATTTCATTCCAATTCATTCCATTCCATTCCATTTCATTCAAAGAAATAATTTGGGCTCCCGGTTTATTACTCCCCATATTTTTTGGACTTGCACTTAATCCATTCCATTCCATTCCAATTCATTCCATTCATTCATTCAAAGAAATAATTTGGGCTCCCGGTTTATTACTCCCCATATTTTTTGGACTTGCACTTATCCATTCCATTCCATTCCAATTCATTCCATTTCATTCAAAGAAATAATTTGGGCTCCCGGTTTATTACTCCCCATATTTTTTGGACTTGCACTTATCCATTCCATTCCATTCCATTTCATTCCAATTCATTCCATTCCATTTCCATTTCATTCAAAGAAATAATTTGGGCTCCCGGTTTATTACTCCCCATATTTTTTGGACTTGCACTTATCCATTCCATTCCATTCCATTTCATTCCAATTCATTCCAATTCATTCCATTTCATTCAAAGAAATAATTTGGGCTCCCGGTTTATTACTCCCCATATTTTTTGGACTTGCACTTATCCATTCCATTCCATTCCATTTCATTCCAATTCATTCCATTTCATTCAAAGAAATAATTTGGGCTCCCGGTTTATTACTCCCCATATTTTTTGGACTTGCACTTATCCATTCCATTCCATTCCATTTCATTCCAATTCATTCCATTCCATTCCATTTCATTCAAAGAAATAATTTGGGCTCCCGGTTTATTACTCCCCATATTTTTTGGACTTGCACTTATCCATTCCATTCCATTCCATTTCATTCCAATTCATTCCAATTCATTCCATTTCATTCAAAGAAATAATTTGGGCTCCCCGGTTTATTACTCCCCATATTTTTTGGACTTGCACTTATCCATTCCATTCCATTCCATTTCATTCCAATTCATTCCATTTCATTCAAAGAAATAATTTGGGCTCCCGGTTTATTACTCCCCATATTTTTTGGACTTGCACTTATCCATTCCATTCCATTCCATTTCATTCCAATTCATTCCATTCCATTCCATTTCATTCAAAGAAATAATTTGGGCTCCCGGTTTATTACTCCCCATATTTTTTGGACTTGCACTTATCCATTCCATTCCATTTCCAATTCATTCCATTTCATTCAAAGAAATAATTTGGGCTCCCGGTTTATTACTCCCCATATTTTTTGGACTTGCACTTATCCATTCCAT
>CATNNA010000030.1:0-46575 GCA_950106755.1 Climacium dendroides | reverse complement strand
ATGATGTACATATGAGGATCATATACTGTATAGACATTGCATAAGTGTAAATGTCATATCATGTCTTATGATGGTCCTTTTGGATATTACATACATTTTGAGTTTTGTTATATCTAGTAGTTTATAGTGCATCCTAGCCTATAGATCAAAAATGTATAGAAGCATTCTATGTACATTCGTAGACAATTTTCTATGATTTTCTATAAAGTGATATATATTCTACGATTATTATTGAAGATTGCAGAGTTTTGGATTGATTTATGTGCTTTTTGATATAGTGCATTGAGTACTTGATATGTAAGCATATGAAAATCTTGTCACTTTACATTATAATGGCTCTTCTGAAACTCCCAATTTCCTAGAAAACTCCCATTTTAATGAATATAATGTTAATATATGCATAGAGTACTTGTAGGACAATCGTGGAAGACTAAGGAAACGCATCTTTCCGCTCGATGTGCATCTGTAAGAAAGGTGCTACGTACTACTGGAGTGCATTGCTCGGCTGTGGTCACAGTTGTGATCTTCTCCTTAGAGGACTGGAACAATCGAATGCGCGGCTTTTTTTCGTCAATAACATCCAAGTATTTAGAGATGACCTCCGCTTTGGCAACCTCTTTGAATGTCTTATTCTGCGCTTCAGCCAGTCGTATCAACCAAGTCTTCACACGTCTAGCATACAACTACCACTGCCCCAAATTCGTTTCAGCTATAAAGCTTGCCCAATTAATGCTCTTTTCTTTCGTCTGCAAAGTCCAGCCCATAGCCAATTCCTTGCCGATGTGGATAGGGCATTGTGTCCTCTGGTAGATTTGGTAGTATAAAGACTTCGCTTTTGTCCAAAGAGTTGGCGTTAGTTTCTCCGCAAGGAGGAATCCATTTTGCCCTTTCTCTTCACCAAACATAGCCTCCACATCAGTCTTGGGGACGTCCTTCTCCAAGTGCAATCTGTGAGGGTTCAGCCCATCCCTCGCCAATTTACAAGAAGTGTGGAATATGTCCTCGGACATGGCGGTGGGAGGACGCCGTGAGGGTTGGCTCAACATATTCATTTGTCACCGGCATTCAACTTCATCGTAAACCGGTGCAGAGGAAGCGACCTTCTTTCGCTTAAAGCGTAGACTCCAGTGCTCTTCGTCTGCACTCTCATGTTCTGAGTCTTCATCTCCGTTGCCGTCCGGCTCGTATTTAGAAGAAACCTGTCGGGCCTTCTACTTTCAAGGGAGTACTTTCCCCTTGCCCTTCACTTTATTGGCACCCTCGGGAGATGCACTTGTCGTAGTGGCTTTACCCTTTACTAGACTGAACGTTGGTGCTTGCGACGGAGCTTTTCTCTTGCCTTTCTCCTCATAGGTAACAATTACGTCGTCGTCAACGGGAGTAGTCTTCATCTTCGCCATTGCAGAGTCCTACGCAAGGTAAGCAAGCCATGAACATCAAGAACAGAACATTAAAAACCGAAGTCTACATTGTATGTGCAAATTCTGGAAGACAGGGTGAAACCAGTGACATATGTGTAAGAAACAGTGGAGTAGTACAAGGCCAGAGCCATGGAATCCACCAAAAAGAAAAAAAAGAAAAACAAGCATGATATAAGAAAATATACAAAGCAATACAAGGTACCATGACAAGAAGAAAATTCTTATAGAACAACGCACCCCGTTCAGTAGAGGTCTACGCAAGTATTGTTCTCCTTTGACGATGTGCTGCTCCAAGAAATCTACATAAGAACCAATTCCAACCACGAAAACTATAAATATTTGAAAGCCACAAGCACGTAGAATATACATAAGTTTAATAGAAGGAGTACAATACAAACGTATTGTGCCTAAGGAGCATTGAAATTGAACACATAGGTGACGATGAAATGGGGAGAGTAGAACATAATACAAGCGGTGAAGTACTAGCGCTCCGTTGAGGTCCTACAGGTGGTATTATGAGCCACTATTCCCTGTACTATGCTTACTAATCGGAGCTGTGTGAAGAGTACAACACCAAAGTAATGTACATGAGATACTATGGTGTAGTGCCCATGGAAAGAAATCAGAAAATGTGAATGTCATTGGGGCAAGTAATTCCACATATGGCATTCTTATCAGCCAAAAGAATGTGAGTCATAAGAAAGGCTATCTGAATGCAGCAGCACATTATTGAATTGATGTTGCTTTCCCTACCTATTCACCAAAAGCAACGGAAGTGCTAAGTGTAAGTTGTCCTCTGTGAAGTAGGCATTCCAATCCTATGAAGTCAAGGTCCATCTTAATTTCCTTTTTTGTCCCTAATAGTGAAAACAACCACTGCTGGAGGGGGACATTTAAAAAAGAACGGCAACATGCATTTGGGCAAAAAACTAGGTGCACTACTTTCAAGAAATTAGATATCTACAACAATGCTACGGATTGTTGAACTTCAGTGTCCCCGTGTTGTAGTAGGTCCATAGTATTTGGCAGACATCTAGAAACTGTCGGTGGAAGACTTTAAGACAACGAGAAGAAACTCATATCTACAATACAGACTGTAGTTTGGTTTTCTACAATGGATGAACCATTGAAGAATTCCTATAGTTTAAGTTCGTTCTCAGGGAGGAGTAAAAAACCAATGGTAATTCCTATAGGAATGTAGACATTAATCTAACCCAGGTTGTACACAATTGAAGATTTTGGACAATTCCTAGACATACCTAGTGCAATAGATAGACTATTATTTTTATTATAATTTAGGCAATAGTCGGGACTTATTAATTGATTATGAATCTATGGATTCAACTTTAATCTATCGTTAGCTCTACCAACTGCACTGGTACAATCTCCTATTGTTCTTCTCGCTCAAGAATTCAACATTGTTCCATTGATTTCTTCACATCGATCATACTCCATTCGCAGGATATACTTCATACCAACTATTGATTTCCCTCGATACTAATGAACTCCAGTTTTACTCCAATTGAAACTCTACTTTTATTCTCAACTATAGTAGATTTCTTCTTAGTTTTGCACTCAATGCTTTGAATAATCCAATGGATGACAACATCTACATTTCCTCATATTCAATTTAGAAGATTCTCTATCCATTGTTATGTCACTCATGCTACTAGTTTAAACACAATTGATCAACTATTAAAACCCAAGTGCAGACAGGTATTTACATCCAGTCACAACAATAGAAATTCCTCACATGATTAAATCCATAGACTCTACTCAACACAGGAACATACATACAATTTCAACACACACAATAATATACATCACCATAGTAAAAATTCCAACTACACTACACATCCAAAAATTATCACACTATAGATTCACATTCAGAACTCATCACATACAGATTAAACTCCATTGAATACAACATACAATTGAATAATCTCCGCATGATATTTCCATGTAAAATTTACAATTGTTTCTCACTACTCTATCATTCAATTTCGCTCCATATGAAAAAAAACTATCGATTTAGTACAATAAAAACTTAACATTCAAACAATAGAATCCTCGTTACTCATCACACACACTATCGCACAGACACACTATAGATCACTCCACACACACACACACTATCGCATTCAAACTATCGATTCTACACACGGTCAGTCTCTACCGCTGCAAGAGCCCTGGATCTCTTCTCCAGACTGAGCCTTCAATCGAACTCTCCATCGGACTTCACCTGATTCAACCAGCAACCAACTCAACGGCAACTATAGATCATACCTCATTCATCCATTGAAATTCATCTATAGATGAAACCCAAGTAAAATCCATTCTAACTAGTAACTATAGAGAATTAACCTCAAAATGTTGTAGTACTATTGAAAATCGAGAAAGTTAACATAAAAAAAACAAAAAAAATTCACAAGGGCTGCAATAGTTCCCCTACTACACAGACTGTTAACCCTAAACCATAGCACCGTAAAGCACCGTTCAGTGAGAGCAATTACCAAAACAACACTACATCACTGCGTGTGAAGTGAATCGCAAACAAGAAGGAGCACCGTGATCCAATTGAGAGGAGGCAAGACCAGTCATACTATAATTCAACCCAAAACCTAAGACGCCAGCATATGCTTTGCTTGTGCTTCCCTGTGACAAGCTAGGAAGGGCGCACTAGTACGTCCGTCATACCTATGCATACAAAGATGCACCTAAACCAATGTCAAACCAAATTGAAGAAGATAGGGGCAAGCATGACATACCTCTTCTGAAGCGGAGACGTTCTTCTAGGCAAATCAATAGCACAATTGAAGCTCATGCAGCGGAAGACACTCCCATCCACACAATCAATGCCTTTCGAGCCCACGCCGTCGTCGTGCACTACAAAGCAAGCACTTCATTGAAGTTGGCAACTCCAACTGCGCCCGAAATCGCCCAAGTCAATCTTCTCTCCAATCCTAAAACCGACAGCAACAACAGTAGTCGCAAATGGGAGCTCAATTCGACGATGCAAGAGAGTCAGCACGCCATCGCCAACAGAGTTGTGGCAAAACGAGACCTTCGTAGCGCTCCGTGAGGTCGCTTCAACGGCAGGCGCAACACGAGTCCTAACTCAACCGTCCTCCACACTAGCACCACAATTAGACGGGACAGGGAGTAAAGTCTACAACGACGGCATTATGACGGGAAGCTGACTACCTTCACTTGCCATGTCAGTCGTTCAAATGATTGCTGCCACGTGTACTTGCAGCCGTAGATCGGAATTCAAATCAATGGCCCATGTTTCATCCTACGCACCTTTTGTAGTACTCACAGTACTTGTAGTACTGAAAGTACAGGACCCCCGAAAACCAAAAACGCAACAAATAGTATAAGTGTTTTTTGCAATCACCCTAATGTATGATTACTTTATTTTGACCTATTTTAGTTCTACACTAATCATTTTGCATTCATCTATTCAAAATCTTATAAACTCATTACAGTCATATCTCAATAAGTGTTACCTCGATAAGTGTTAAAACTCTATATGTGTTATGGAGATTTGTGCTCCCTTAAAATTAAGACTAGTAAGTGTTATGTGTTAAGTATTACGCAATGTCGCGCTCCCGACTTTGTTAATTTTACCTCGGTAAGTGATAAGTTTCCAAAAAAAGGCTTTTCGTAAGAGCCATCGCTTGGGGGGAGATAATTTTGAATAACCCTTATCAGTCCACTAATGAAGAAATTATTGAAATGCTTCCATCTCAACAACAAGGTAGTAAACACGAAGATAGTGATCCTGATGAAGCTAATCCTCATGATATAGTAGAAGAAGTTGTAGGCTTTAAAGATGTAGGTAGTGTTCTTCAAACTTTGAAGAAGTTTTTGGAGCAAAGACCTAATGACACCATGTTATCTATTAGGAATATTGAAGCACTAGAAAAGGAAGTAGAATCTTGGCGTGTAGTAGAAACTCGCCAAAGTACTATTGATTCATTCTTTTGACGGACTTAGATGAATAATGAATCAATATTTTGTAATTTCATCCATTTTTTTATAAATGTTATGTATTTACCTTTTTAATTCTTCTAAGTGTTATTTTTTATAAGTGTTACAAATCATCGGCATCACCCTCTATAAGTGTTATGTGTTAATAGTGTCTAAGTGTTAACTAAAAGTATGCTCCCAACCCCTAGCACTTATCGAGGTCTAACTGTACAACACTATTTACACCCATATACTTCAACAACAAATAGACCCCCCCCCCCTATTTCTAAGACCACTCTAGATATATTTAACCCTTCAAGGATCAAATCTATTGTAAAATGGTCAAACATCATGCATGAGCTAACTTTGGCCTTTTAAAGTGTATTCAAATATCAATCTTGAAGTTTTAGTACTTGATATTATGGATTGTCTATTGTCATAAAAAAGTTTAATTCGTTTCATAAAAAATTATCATTGTTAGAATTTTTATAGCAAAAAGTAAAAATAAATTAGTAAATATAGAAAAACAACCTAATTAATTTGAATTGTTTAAAAAAATAAAAGTAGAGATAGAGATTGATGAGAAGATTTATCAATTATTTATTTACAATTTATATGCAAAATTCCCTTGTCAATGACCTTAAAAGTCAAATGCTTCTACATCAAGCTAAATTTATCTTCAATTTATATAACTGATGGATTAAAATTTTGATATTTTTGACTTGTGAAAGAATGTATTTTCTATAGATGTTGATTTTTTTCCAAAATTTCTAATGAACAAACTTTTTAAATGTGATATTTTAAAATAAACCATAAAAATAAAAATAAAAATAAAAATACATAAAAATCATCATTGAGGACTGAAAGTATCTAATGGATTACTTTCACCACGATCCATAGGTCTTTGATCCTTTTAGGATTACCCTGGTAGGATGCTGCCTCAATGAGACATACTCATTGTCTAAAAAAATAATCCAATTTATGAACCTACATGTGCATTCACATTTCAATCATTTCAATAGGTATAATCTTGAAAGTCACTAATCGCCCACTTTCGAGACATCTTTCCAAAGTTATCTTGTAACAATTGCTACAGACAACACTAATCCATAAATGACATTGTGGACATTTTTTGGTCGATGAATGACGGGGAATCCTTGTGTGTAGGTTAGATGAGCAACTATTCATCCTCAAAATTTTGTATGAAAATGGGAGGTCTTATATTGTAGTTTGGCTTCTAGTGAGTAATTTAGGATTTTTTTAAACCAACTATTTTACCAAAAGGGATGTTTTCCACAGTCATAGGCCCGTTCTTCAAGGGCTAAGTGTTCAATGAATGACAAGTGAATCTTCCTATCAATGCAAGACAAAAGTGAAGACATTCTTCCTTCAAATTTTGTATTGGAATAAAACTGATATCTCTTGCACAGTAGTTTGACCTCCAATGAATGCTCTTGCGTTTTTTAAGCAAACTGAATGATTCACACAAAAGTACTCAAAACGATGAATGCTCTTACATTTTTGAAGCAAACTGAACGATTCACACAAAAGTACCCAGAAGAATGAATGCTCTTGTGCTTTTTTAACCCTGGAGCGTCGAGGACGCCATTTCGTGGCGTTTCGATGACAGTACTGTTCAAAAGAAAGAGTCCAAAAGCATTTTTTCATCCAAAAAGTTTTTTGTTGACCTTTCATGTTGGGTGATGAAGAGTATTCAATTCAGTTTGGAGTCTTGCTAGTGTTTGTCTTCATATAAACAAGAAGTTATTAAAAAAAACGGATCACAAAATATGCTATTTTAGAGTATTTGGGGAAGTTGTTGCTCCTTGCTCTAAATCTGAAATTTCTCCACAAAAATGATGTTTTTTGAGTTTGAACCCAACTAACAAAATGAAGGTCATCTACTCTAGTTTCTACTCCAATTTGAATTTTGAAAAAATTTCCAATACTGAATATTTTATTGCAATGCGAACTTTAGATGTATTTTCAATGTCTATTATTTTCTAATTATAGAATGACACGGAAATTGAGTTTACACTCTGATGTATGTCACTATAATATACACAAATGATGAAATTTTGAAATTTTTTGAAGTATTTTTCTATTTGATATGATTTTCCTTCACTTTTTCTTCAAAAATTCTCAAAAAAATCTAAAAAATTTATGAAGTAAAGAAGACATGTATCTCCATCTCTGAAAAATAAATTTAAAATTTTTCATTCACATCTAATTGCGAAATGGCAGCAAACTGAATGACAAGTGGTGAGGCTTGAAATCAGTGGTCATGGGTCCGTCATTTAGGGGTTAAGCATATGATTCACACAAAAGTACTCAAAAGGGATGGTTTACAGAGACTCCAAAAGATGATTTCCACAGCGGCTAGCGCGGCGTTCCAGGTTCGATTTTAAAGAGGCGCGCCACACGTGTTGGATTTCGGTGTTGCGGCGAGAGTTTTGAGTTGAGCAATTTCGTTGTGGGAATCGCAAGTGGGACACGCAGTGATGTCACTTTGCAGGCGCGTGATCCACCAGCTGCACCACACGGCAGTTGGTTAGAAAAATGGTGAGGAAGCAATGAAGTTCTCCATCACACTTTCTAGGTTCCTAGTGTCCTCATAACGGCTTGTAAAGTCGGAATCTAGTAAAGACCAATGAAGTAACCAAGATGCACTCTACTGAAATCAACCAGCCTGCTTTTAAAAGCAACCACTAACTCATAGATACATTTTGCTTTCTTCAATGTACCAACTGTATGCACAATTCAAAAGAGACACCACTTCGTTTCAACTTCAAAAATTCATAACTAATTCTACAAAGGTCCAAAAAAAATGAAACAACTTGGGTTGGGTGCCAAGTCCATTTTTCTTACTGTGAAAATTTACTGAAAATTGTTGCAGGGAGTTTAGCTTCCCCCCAAATGCAATCAGCTCTTAAAAAGGTTGCTTGAAGAGCTACCTCACTATTCGATGGCTTTCAACGAAGCTGCAGAAATAAAAGAATGGACCTATTCGTCATGGGATGGAATGATCATTTTTGGTTAACTACCTTGGTGACAAAGCTGCTTCTTTTGGAGGGGTCAATGTGAAGTTGGATGTCGGTCCATGTTAGCATTGTACTTGTGAGGTTTTCTTCGCTAACTACCTTGGTGACAAAGCCCCTTTTTTTCATGATCAATATGGAGATTCGGTGTCGGTCCACATCATCATTTTTTTCTCTAGATTTTTGTTGGTGATGCTCATCTATATTGCACTCCCTCCAATGTAAAAGAATATGAGTTGATATCAAATAGGTTGTATTTCCTCTAATAAAAAACATCTATGTTTCCACCTCCAAAGGGAACTAAAAGTATTTCAAAGAAATAAATTAGATACAAATACTAGGGCTTTGCTACTCTCTATGTTATTAGTGATGCTTGATTGAAGGTTTTGGGGCCCCATTTTGAAGTCAAAAGACCTTCGCAATGGAAATTTTTATATGGATATTGGAGCCCTCAAAGCATTTGATTTATATTGGTAATTCTTTGACTATTCATTTATAATTCTAGTATTTAAAATATAAATTTTTTTTCTAAAATATTGACCAACAATTTGGAAAAATGAATTGCAACCATGGAGTGCTAAGTTTCTAATTTTAGAATGATACAATCAAAAAAATTCCCATAGTACTACAAAGATTATTTTTATTTTTTTATTTAGAAGTTTATAATAGTTTCAAAAAAAATTCCAAAAGTGAGATTTTTTTCAATTAATAGACGACATGTAAATGATATAATTACATATACAAAAAATAATTACAAAAAATCACATTCATAGGTAATTGCAAAATGATGTTTAAAAATATAATTATAGGCTCAATCATTGAGGGCTAAAAATCTTTAAATTTAGTTGACATGGAGGTCTTGGCAACTATAAATTCATTAAGCTGGACTTTGGAAGTATAGGTTGACTAGTAGCTGGTGTTGAACTTTATATTTGTCAATACAAAAACTCTAAAGAACTTAGCCCCTATGGTTGCAAAGTGAATCCTTTAAATTCTCACATTTTTTTGAATCCAAATTTCAATCAAGTTTTTACGGCATTTGTTTTGAGAATTCATGGATCCTAATAGGCTTCCATTGGTTCTCTTGAAAAAAAACTTTCCAACTCCCTTGAATCAAAAAGACATTGAATTCACATTGTGAAAGTTTGCTTCACATTATAAATTGGTAGGAAGTTAGAAAGGCAAATATTCTTCCAACCTCTCAACATTTGAAAAATAATCCACTTATACATTTTAATATGAACTCATGCAACAAGCAATGGGACAAATTGACAAAGTAGTGCCCCCCATGAAGTTTCTTAAATTTTGATGAAAAAGTATTTAACATATGATTAACTTGTATTACAATACAAAATCCTCCAAAAAAAGTATTGTGTTGCAAGTACCTCCATTCAAAAACTTTCATAATTTTTTTGTTGCAAGTAATAGGACACATCAACTACTTTATCATTCATGTGCCCCTCTAGTATGAAATCCCACTTGTATATGTGACCAATCACAATTAAAAAAATGTGCTTGTTGCCCATCTTCCTTGCTACCTCACTCTAGTGGACCTCATGGTTGCAAAATGGGCCCTTTTAACTCTCATTTTTTTCATTTTAAATTCCAAATTCTTTCATGTTTTATTTTGGAAATTAATTGGACCTCAAAGGTAGAAAAAAATTTGAACTTTCTCAATTGAAAAAACAATATCTATGTGGGCTTCAATATTAGTAGTATAACTTTGAAATTCTATTTATATTGATGTGGCTTCGAATACTACTTTCATCTTGACTTCATTCCACAATTACAAGTAGTAGAACCTATATTTGTCAATGCAATCCCCTCCCCAAAAAAATTGGCTAAACCAATATAAAAGTCAACACCAATAATAAAAGTATGTGAATCTAGAAATACTAACCTATGAGCCTAGAGCCTCGGTATAAGTAGGTACCTTACAACCATTGAAGGTGCCTATAAAATAAATACTTTCTAACCAAGGAAAGTGCTTATATAGATGATTGTAAGAAACACTTGTCATTTTTTGTCCCCTTGGACTTAGAGAGGTGGCTTTTTGCTCATAATTTTTGCATTGAAATGAAGGTACATGTGGTAGTTATAGACTGCATTGTATAATTGTTCTAAATTTAAAATAATTTTTTTTACTATTTTTAAATAGTCTCCAATTGGATGTCTAATTTTGCCACTTGGGGGGATTTTAGTGCAAGTTTTTACCCAAAAGAGAAAATTTGAAGGTCCAAATTGCGATAAAAAAGACTTCTAATAAAATTACACAAGCTCACAAAAAGATTTTCTAAAATAGTAAAGTGTCCACTCCATATGTATTCAAAGTGCACTACCTTTGCACAAGTGCAAAGAACCACTACTAGAAAATTTATTTTTTCTGTTGTTTTGGTCGTGTTGATCCAGTCAAAATTTGATAGAAATTTGTTAAAATCAATAGATTTCCGCCAGATTTTGACCGGATTAACGCGACCAAAACAACAGAAAAAATAAATTTTCTAGTAGTGAATACAATTTTTTTCCCAAAGATAAAAATGGTTGAAAAGGAGAACCTTCAAATTATAAATATGGAAAAAATTATTTTATTGTTTGATTTTTTTCTATTTTCTAAAAATCAAACATCAAAATATCTATTTTCTTGGTATTTTCCATCACTCTCTTTTTGTGCATAACTTGCAGAGATAAATTTTTCTAAGCCTAAAATTTTACAAAATATTATTTTTAATACTTGTCAAATTATCCATATTGTATTTCATTTAAAAAAATTATTTCAAGGTCATAGTAATCATTGAAATAGACCATTTCAAGACAAAAACTGCAAGTGTTTTTTTAATGACCTTTAAAACATAGGTACTTACAACATACGTACCTAAAACAAAGATATCCTCCAACCATAGGAGGTGCCTATAACATAGGTGCCTAGGCTCCTAAGCTCAAGATTATATGCTTAAGTGCTAGCAAGTAGCAACCCTTAAGTTAATACTAGATTTGGATGTTGTCTGTTTATAGTTTTATTGCAACCATGTTCTTATATTCCTTTCTCTAATCCCTTATTTTGGATCTTGGCTTGTTTCTTTGTAGCTCCTCTTTTCTAACACTTCAATACCTACAATGGGATTTCAAAAATAAAAAGTAATAAAAAGTTGGCATTGAGATTTTATATTGTTCAATTTGAACATTGAGTCTATAATCATGGAATGGTAATTTTCTAATTTTAGAATGATAAGGTAAAAAAATTTGCACAATGATGTTTTACACTGTTTTATAAATCTAAGGAAAAAAACTCAAATTTCAAATTTCTATTCATAAATTCACAATAATTTCAAATTTTCACAAAAGAATGTGAAATTTATACAACTAATAGGAGACATGTAATCACATCCGTAAATAATAAATTAAAAAATTAAATTTATAGGTACTTGACTACTTGCCAATGAAGTTTCAAAAAGTGATAATAGACCTTTGAGGGTTATAGGTCAATACACTTCAATTAATGTGGAAGTCTCGGCAACTATAAACTTGTTATGACATGTCCAATGGACTTTGGAGGTATATATTGACCAATAGCCATTGTAGAATCCTATATTTGTCACACCAAAAACCTCAAAGATCTAAACCCATGGTTTTTTTGGAATCTTGCAATATCTTTTGAACTTCGTGTCAATTGAAAAGGCATTATGGGCTTCAATTTTAGTCTCAAAATTCCATTATTTTCATCTTGACTTCATTCCAACATTTTTGTCATGGCTTCATTTTGTCTTGCCTTCATATTGTCACACCTTCAATTTTAGTTGTTGCTTCAATCATATTGTCAAAAAGTAGATCTAGTGTATATCAATATGAAAATTCCAAAGGTCACTCCAAAAATTGGCTCTAAGCCAGTTCCGATGTTAAGGTCATCACTAGTATAAAATAATTTAGAATTTGTGAAACTTCTATACAAATGATTACACACTAAAAAAAATCCAAACATATTTGTTCTATGCCTAACAATGCATGTGGAAGGAAGCCTAATTTGTGGATGTCTGCACAACATTGAATTGATTCTTAGTCTATTACAATAATTAGTTGCAACTCTATTATTTTAATGAACACCTCCATATTTTAGACACGGTTGTCATATTGGACGGAATCTCACCATTGGGATTATTGAGTTTCAATTCCATCTTTAGTTAGAACTATTAACGATTTAGTTATCCCTTCAATCTTGAACCTACTTCTATTTTATAATTTTTTAATAAGTGAAAAGTAAATGTTTTTTTGTTGAATTTTTTTTCTTAGATTCTCAATTCAATTCTTCAACACAACAAATTAGAGCATCAAAACTAGTAGTGCAAAAACTTTAAGTTAAGAAGATTCAAAGTCAAAAATCTAACCAATCAAGGTATGAGAAAAAATTGTTTTCTTCACTTTGAATGCAAATATCTTACAATCTACATAGCCAAAGTTTCTGAAATTTTCTACACACATTCTTATACTAGTTTAGTACAAGATCTTGTGTTTAGATATATAAAAAAAATAATATTTAAAGTTTTTTGCTTTTTGCAATAGAAATGGCAGTTTTGAATAGGTTTTGATGGAAAAAAGGCCTTGGGACTTTAAGGGTTAAAATTGTAATTTCTATAAATAAATTTTCAAAGAAAATGTCCTGAAAATATAAAACCACTATAGATAGGGATCATAAACATCCAAAGTATAATGTGAAACCACCCCAAGATAAATCTTCAACCAACTCCTTGGCATTGTACTACCAACCAAATAACATCTTAAAACCAAATCCCTTGAAGCACCTCTATAATGAATAAGGATATTGTTTCATCATTTCTGAGTTGCTAAAGCACCATTAGTCAAACCCAATGCTATTCATTGAAAAGTCGTCAAGTTTATATCGTCCTCCATTTGAATTACTCACTTAATCTTTTTCACATTATTTTCTTTCACTTTGATGGTATTGGAATTTTAAAAAATTGGAATTAAGGTGTTTTTAAGGTGATTTTAATGGTGGTAAAATTAGAGTGAAATTAAAGTCTTCAATGGTTTTAGGCCAGTATACCATAACCCTTAGCGGCATGAGTCCAAACTAAGTTGTTGACAATATTTAAGATCCTCTGAGAGTATTGCATAAATGCATACTAACATTTCTATTTAAAACTTCATTGTAGTAATTGATATTCAAGCTTCTTATAAGTCAAAGGGGTGTAATTTTAGAAAAATCTACCACATATATTTGAAATTTATAATATTTGATGACAACTATACTCACCAACAAATATGCAATTTTGAGGATTGTTGCACTTTGATTGTTTTCTAATGGAGATGTACTTGAAATGGCTTCAAAAAAATTGGGTGAATTTGAATGCATGATAGTTGTTTCCTAATGGAGATGTAGTAGACAATTGAAATGACTTCAAAAAATTGAGTGTGTTTGAATGTATGATAGAAGTTATCATGCCATTCTTTTTTTAAATTGAAAAGAATTGCCTCATCTACAACATTGGAAGAAATGTAATGATTGAAGCCTTCAACCTTCACAAATTTCATGAGATCCCAAAGTTGGCCAACAAACACTACAAATTGCAATTAGGTAAACTAAAACGTGGTCACCTCCATTTCCACAATAACTCGTAGATTTAGGCAACTCGGGAAGTATTTGATCCAACCATGATGTGACAATCAATTCTAACAACATTAGTACTAATATCATTGTAATATGCAAATTGCTCATTACCAACTTGAATGAACAATTTGGAAACACTAATCGTTGTACATATGCAAGTTTTTGCAAGGTGGAGACAATCAACTCTACTTTCATTTACAAACAATGCATCGATGACGTAAACTTTGTGAGTGCACAACATTTGGAGTTGCATTGTAGGGTGTGCAAGTTCGAAACGATGATATGTGAGGTTCGATAGAACATATGCAACCTCATATAGAAATTGATGCCTAGCCATCAATAACTCAACATAGGTTGATGATCAATATTGAATAGAATTTACACATTGTGCAATGATGAGTCCACTACAAACACGAAGATTTTGTACTACTATTTTCTTGAATGGAATTGCATAGAATAATATATTTGCATCTAATTGGCAACATCTAACCTTTACTCAAGAATTTGATATCGTAGATTCATGAAAGTAGATTTTGACCTTTATAATTCAAGCTCAATTGAATATGATGCATGATGAGCCATGTTAATGGCTTAATTTAGCTCCTTAGTTGATTAGTTTTTTCCATGTCTAAATTCTACATTGAATATTGGTAGGTTATTATAGGTATGCCAATAATCAATATTTAAGTTTGCAATTTCAAATTTTTCCTAGGATTTAGTAGTTTGTAGAGATTCAAAGATGGATTCATTCCTAGTTTGAGTCAATTTCTTATATTTGGATTATAGATTTTACTATAGGTGCATGATGCATAATTTAAAAAAAAGATTTATACATGTATAATTTGGGGTGCAATGATAGAGTCATTCGAAACTAGATGGATGTGGAAGGAGGTGCTGATTAATTATTTGAGGAACTACTTTAAAATTTCACATAAAATATTTGTCATTTTCCAAATTCTATTTGTTGCACTTGAAGATATAGAGCATCCTTTTTTATTTGCAAAAAATTTAAGCAACAATAGGAAAAGAGACTCAACATGTACTAACTAAACAAAGAACCAAAAAATATCTATATCTTAAATTAGGCTATTTGTTTGTTTTGTTTGTTACAATGAGATTTATTGAACCATACATTCCCTAGTTGTGTTCTTGGTAATGTTAGAAAGCTCTTTGTGAGGAGGGGTGCACAGACTTTGTTTCATGGCATTTTATTTTATAGTGTGAAAGATATTGAATTTTGAAGTTTTTATTAATTTAAAAAAATTATTTTAATTTTAATTTTAACTATGGTACACATTAATATAATAATTGTAATAAAATGAAGTCAAATTGCATTTAAATGTAACTAGTGTGCCTTGTACCATTGCCATAGTCAAAACAAAAGTAATAGTAATTTTCTAGTTTTTAAATTCATAAAAACTTCAAAATTCAATAACTTTCTCACTATAAGTAGAAGCACCACAAAACAAAGTTCGTGCACCCCTCCTTGCCAAGAGCTTTCCAATGGTACCAAGAACGTGAGCGAGGGACACATGGTCTAGGAGATCTCAATGTAACAAACAAAACAAAACAAATAGTCAATTTAAGGTATGGATTTTTAAAAGTGAAAAAAAAATATAGAAAAAATAGGAAGAGAAAAAACCCAAAAAACTCCATCTTTTATTTATGAAATAGAAAAAATAGGAAGAGAAAAGATGAATCTTATATTTTTGAAATGAGCATTAAGAAAATCCAAGAGCACATGATCAAAGATTAGGCCTCACTACTTCCCATTAGTTCAGGCCAAAGCATTGAACTATGGCCGGATTGAGGGCCTAAACTCATGCAAATCTAACCAACCTTTCATCCTGTCCTAAGATATACTAAACATGAAGGTTTGATTTGGTACTCACGTGTCGAAATTTGAATCTCTATGTTAGATTCTTGAGGGTCCATGTCACCTCCCACCATTCACGAGATGACATGTGGCACTTGGGTACAACAATGACTTAATTTATTAAGGTAGGGTATAAAGTGCCTTGGCGCAGGGACACAGTCGGTAAAACAGCCACATCAAACTCGCACAAAGGAAGAGCCTTATGACCGTGGCCCTGCTGGTGACCGTGGTCAGCACCCCACCTTTTTGTGCGACGAGCCGTGTAGCCGTGGGCCTCACGTTCTTCGCTTCCTTTATATTGACCCTGCGCCCCTCTTTCTCCTTGCGGAAGCAGATTGCGGGAGGGAGCGCATCGTTGTGAACGAAATTCAAACAGAACCCAATTGCAGTTTCAAACACTGAAAGCAGAACACTTCAGGCGTCCGAATCTGGGCGACGGCTCTTTCGTGACCATGATGGAGTGCTAGGGTTTGGGCCTCGCTGCGCCTCGCTGTGAGCATTCTACAACGAGTCGAGCAGGCTGGTTGTCGAGTGGAGCACGCCTGAAGTAGCTGGTATTTCTTGAGCCGCGGACCAGCGGCCATGGACCAGCGCTTTGCCTTCTCTCCTGCCGACTTGGCCCGGGTCAAGACTGTGCAGTTTGGCATCATCAGTCCCGATGAGATTGTGAGTTTGGAAACCGATTCCCAGACCATGTGTTGGCTTCTTTTTCTTCATACTCTGGGATTTCCCGTGGATGTTGCAAGAACGAAATTGCGGCTCTGCGTACTTGCCGACACGGCTAGATTGTAGAAAACGATTCTACCGGCTTATGACCTAATCCTGACCTGCACTCTTTTTGGTGCTCCCTTTCACAACATAAAAATTCTTGAGCTCGCGATACACCTAAGAAATCATTCACACAGTTGAATAATAAACTGGTAATGAGAGCGAAGCAGCAGTGCCGTTGGTCTCGGACATAGCGCTACGGCTTGGATTTATGCTATAAGCTTGTGTCTGCTCCTCTCAGCTCAGACAATGGGGCTCACGCCATGATTAGGGTTTGGTCGGATATCCTTGCACTGACTGCTTGTGTCTCTTGCAACAGCGGCAAATGTCGGTATGTAAAATAGAGAGCAGCGAGACCTATGATCGGGGGAAGCCGAAGATGGGGGGTCTCAGTGACCCCCGCCTGGGTACAATCGACCGGCACGCCAAGTGTGAGACATGTGCCGGCAGCATGGTGGAATGCCCTGGTCATTTTGGTCATCTGGAGCTCGCGAAGCCTATGTTTCACATCGGTTTTTTGAAGACGGTGCTGTCCATCTTGCGGTGTGTGTGCTACAATTGCTCCAGGGTTCTTGCGGATGAGGTTGGTCATTTTGTTCATTACTCCTCTTCATTTGATCGCCAGTGTCCATCGTCATGGAAGTCTCCTTCTTGTGGTTAGGGTATGTTCAAATTGAGACTTGGTATGAAAAAAACATATATTCTAAATGTGCAGGAAGACCATCGTTTCAAGCAAGCAAAGAAAGTTCGTAATCCGAAGCACAGGTTGAAGAAAGTGCTGGATTGCTGTAAAAGCAAAACTAAGTGTGACGCAGGCGATGAGATCGACGAGAATGATACGCATTACGGTGAAGAAACCGAGAAGAAGAAGTCGCATGGAGGTTGTGGCGCACAGCAGCCGAAGACCACCATAGATGGCATGAAACTCATCGCTGAATTCAAACCGAACCGCAAGAAAGCTGATGAGCAAGACCAGCATATGCCGGAGCCTGTGGAGCGGAAACAGCAACTGAGTGCTGAAAAAGTTTTGAGTATTCTTAAGAGAATAAGTGATGAAGACTGTGTTCTGCTTGGTCTCAACCCTAAGTTTGCTCGACCGGATTGGATGATCCTGCAAGCGCTCCCTATTCCACCCCCTCCCGTCCGGCCCTCTGTGATGATGGACAGTTCAGCTCGCAGTGAGGACGACTTGACCCATCAGTTGGCTATGATCATTCGTCATAATAACAACTTGAAGCGGCAGGAGCAGAACGGTGCCCCCACACATATTATTAACGAGTTTGCTCAGCTTCTACAATTTCACATAGCAACATACTTCGACAATGATCTTCCTGGACAGCCAAGGGTAAGCAATCTCCTGCTTTCTCTTGCCTGCTGTTTTCCTATCTTTGGCGTGTTCTTATGGTGTTCGCGATTGTTGCAGTAGAATCTAGGTCAGGCCCTAGAGAAATTTTTTTTAGCTTGGTCAAGGTTCGATCAACATTAGAGGTTGTATACTGTTGAGGTTGGTCTCTGCATCTTTCGTCTAGTAAAGCACCACGCCTGTGTTGTTCCTCGATATGATTGTTTAAAACGCGTTATGTTTTATGTCTGACAGGCTACTCAAAGGTCTGGGCGCCCTATAAAATCAATATGTCAGCGTTTGAAGGCCAAGGAAGGTCGGATTCGTGGAAATTTAATGGGAAAGCGTGTGGACTTTTCTGCGCGTACTGTGATCACGCCAGATCCAAATATCAACATTGATGAATTAGGAGTGCCTTGGAGTATTGCTCTGAACTTAACTTATCCGGAAACCGTGACTCCCTACAACATGGAAAGGTGAGCTTTCTCTTACGTCACAAACCTTCATGCTCTATACCTTCTTGACTTCATCATTTTGCTGAACTAAATGCTTTGTTGATGTGCATCAGGTTGAAAGAGCTTGTAGAGTATGGACCTCACCCACCTCCTGGTAAGACTGGTGCGAAGTACATCATCAGAGAAGATGGTCAACGACTGGATCTTCGGTTCCTGAAAAAGAGCAGCGGTCGACATTTAGAGCTTGGCTATAAGGTATCCCAATATCACGTGAACAATGAAATTTACTGTAAACTCGGATGTTTCCTCGATTTTCTTAACTTTCGAATTAAGTTGATTTCAGTTTTTGAAGGTATCGTGAAAATTCATGTTGGGAGCACGACCATATTCGACCAATAAGCAAACAAAGGGCCATTTCGGTTTTATTCTTGGTATGTGTCTTGACCAGATACCTTGGGGCAGTGCTGATTGATTAGAATTGTTCAAACGTTTCCAGAAACTGATGGCAATTGAAACGATTTAACCCTTTAGTGTCGAAGAAACCCAAATTGGTTCTCATGTTTTTTCAGCAACTTTAGAGGTTTTGTATGGGGATTTTTATTTATTTAAATATTTATTTATTTAAACCAATGAATGCAATGTTCTTCACTCAAGATAATTATATAATAAAATTTTCCATTTAGATTATGCTTTCTACAAAACACCTCCTCAAAGTCCACTCCTTGAAATAGTGAATTCTTAGTACGTAAAGGGTTAATCTCAAAGTTCTCTCTAGTCTCCTGGACAGAGGACATGTAGAAAACGCGATACGTTGAGTAGATATATGTATATTTGGAATACATGGTAATTTATTGTGCTTTCTCGCTGCATGCATGATATCCTTCTGCTGCAAATACCTGTTATTGGAGCTAATTTCTGCTAATCTGAGGCACAAAACCCTAAGCGTCCAAATCTCCAAAAGTGGCAGCTATGGGAGTCGAAATAAATCGTTTAGGAAGTTTCAAGGGAAGTAACAAAATCAACCAATAGAAAGAAAATATCATATCCTACTTTTTTGAACGACAGAAACGTATTTTGAAAGGAATTTTAATTGACTATTCTAAAGTAGATTTTCTAGTTTGAGCTTGGGCATTTAGGGGTTAACTTTCGATGTCGGATCTCATGTTTCCAGGTTGGCTTGCCATATTTGAAGTACAAGCTTGAGGCGACTGTGAACGCACAGAGGGGAACTGCCCTCCAGGCTGCCCTATGGGGTCGTGGAGATCCAGAAGATGTAGATGATGTGGCTGTGGAATCGGCAAGAGTAGTAGAAGTTCTAAATAATGGGCAGGAGGAGAGCAGAAGCATTACCTGGCGTTTCAAACAACTAATTATTCAAGCAGTTGTAAAATGCTATCCATGGGTCCATGCTGCAACAGAAGGTGTGAAAATGACTTACTTGTGAATCGTTCTTTCATATTTTCTAATTTAGTGAGGCTTTTAAACTTTTTTGGAGACTTCAATTTAATTTTTCCTGCTCCCTGACTGAACGTCTTTGGACAGGAACCTCATTTGCTGAAATGGTTTCTCTGCACCCTCCAAACAGAACTCTCTCATTTGTTAGATTAACCCCTAAAGTCCCAAAGTAAGTCCCTACGGAGGACTCTTGGGATTTTCGGTAGGCTTGTGGGCTCCAAATTTTTCACATTATTTTTTGAAACTTTTGAAATAGAAAAAATAGGAAGAAAAAAGATAAGATGGATGTTTTATATTTTTGAAATGAGCATTAAGAAAATCCAAGAGCACATGATCGAAGATTAGGCCTCACCGCTTTACATTAGCTAAGGCCAAAGCATTGAATTACGGCCGGATTGAGGGCCTAAACTCATGCAAATCTAACCAACCCCCCATCCCGTCCTAAAACTATACTCAACACTTTGGTACAATAATGACTTAATTTATTAAGGTACGGTTGGGCGCAGACACAGTCGGTAAAACGGCAAGATCAACAAAGGAAGATTCTTATGACCGTGGCCCTGCTGGTGACCGTGGTCAGCAAGTCCCCAGCAGGGCCTCACGAGCCGTGTTTCTGTGCGACGAGCCGTGTAGCCGTGGGCCTCACGTTCTTCGCTTCCTTTATATTAACCCTGGGCCTCACGTTCTTCGCTTCCTTTATATTAACCCTGCGCCCCCGCAAGGAGGGTTATTCCTCTTTCTCCTTCCGGAAGCAGAATGCAGGAGGGAGCGCATCGTTGTGAACGAAATTCAAACAGAACCCAATTGCAGTTTCAAACACTGAAAGCAGAACACTTCAGGCGTCCGAATCTGGGCGACGGCTCTTTCGTGACCATGATGGAGTGCTAGAGTTTGGGCCTCGCTGCGCCTCGCTGTGAGTATTCTACAACGAGTCGAGCAGGCTGGTTGTCGAGTGGAGCACGCCTGAAGTAGCTGGTATTTCTCGAGCCGCGGACCAGCGGCCATGGACCAGCGCTTTGCCTTCTCTCCTGCCGACTTGGCCCGGGTCAAGACTGTGCAGTTTGGCATCATCAGTCCCGATGAGATTGTGAGTTTGGAAACCGATTCCCAGACCATGTGTTGGCTTCTTTTTCTTCATACTCTGGGATTTCCCGTGGATGTTGCAAGAACGAAATTGCGGCTCTGCGTACTTGCCGACACGGCTAGATTGTAGAAAACGATTCTACCGGCTTATGACCTAATCCTGACCTGCACTCTTTTTGGTGCTCCCTTTCACAACATAAAAATTCTTGAGCTCGCGATACACCTAAGAAATCATTCACACAGTTGAATAATAAACTGGTAATGAGAGCGAAGCAGCAGTGCCGTTGGTCTCGGACATAGCGCTACGGCTTGGATTTATGCTATAAGCTTGTGTCTGCTCCTCTCAGCTCAGACAATGGGGCTCACGCCATGATTAGGGTTTGGTCGGATATCCTTGCACTGACTGCTTGTGTCTCTTGCAACAGCGGCAAATGTCGGTATGTAAAATAGAGAGCAGCGAGACCTATGATCGGGGGAAGCCGAAGATGGGGGGTCTCAGTGACCCCCGCCTGGGTACAATCGACCGGCACGCCAAGTGTGAGACATGTGCCGGCAGCATGGCGGAATGCCCTGGTCATTTTGGTCATCTGGAGCTCGCGAAGCCTATGTTTCACATCGGTTTTTTGAAGACGGTGCTGTCCATCTTGCGGTGTGTGTGCTACAATTGCTCCAGGGTTCTTGCGGATGAGGTTGGTCATTTTGTTCATTACTCCTCTTCATATGATCGCCAGTGTCCATCGTCATGGAAGTCTCCTTCTTGTGGTTAGGGTATGTTCAAATTGAGACTTGGTATGAAAAAAACATATATTCTAAATGTGCAGGAAGACCATCGTTTCAAGCAAGCAAAGAAAGTTCGTAATCCGAAGCACAGGTTGAAGAAAGTGCTGGATTGCTGTAAAAGCAAAACTAAGTGTGACGCAGGCGATGAGATCGACGAGAATGATACGCATTACGGTGAAGAAACCGAGAAGAAGAAGTCGCATGGAGGTTGTGGCGCACAGCAGCCGAAGACCACCATAGATGGCATGAAACTCATCGCTGAATTCAAACCGAACCGCAAGAAAGCTGATGAGCAAGACCAGCATATGCCGGAGCCTGTGGAGCGGAAACAGCAACTGAGTGCTGAAAAAGTTTTGAGTATTCTTAAGAGAATAAGTGATGAAGACTGTGTTCTGCTTGGTCTCAACCCTAAGTTTGCTCGACCGGATTGGATGATCCTGCAAGCGCTCCCTATTCCACCCCCTCCCGTCCGGCCCTCTGTGATGATGGACAGTTCAGCTCGCAGTGAGGACGACTTGACCCATCAGTTGGCTATGATCATTCGTCATAATAACAACTTGAAGCGGCAGGAGCAGAACGGTGCCCCCACACATATTATTAACGAGTTTGCTCAGCTTCTACAATTTCACATAGCAACATACTTCGACAATGATCTTCCTGGACAGCCAAGGGTAAGCAATCTCCTGCTTTCTCTTGCCTGCTGTTTTCCTATCTTTGGCGTGTTCTTATGGTGTTCGCGATTGTTGCAGTAGAATCTAGGTCAGGCCCTAGAGAAATTTTTTTTAGCTTGGTCAAGGTTCGATCAACATTAGAGGTTGTATACTGTTGAGGTTGGTCTCTGCATCTTTCGTCTAGTAAAGCACCACGCCTGTGTTGTTCCTCGATATGATTGTTTAAAACGCGTTATGTTTTATGTCTGACAGGCTACTCAAAGGTCTGGGCGCCCTATAAAATCAATATGTCAGCGTTTGAAGGCCAAGGAAGGTCGGATTCGTGGAAATTTAATGGGAAAGCGTGTGGACTTTTCTGCGCGTACTGTGATCACGCCAGATCCAAATATCAACATTGATGAATTAGGAGTGCCTTGGAGTATTGCTCTGAACTTAACTTATCCGGAAACCGTGACTCCCTACAACATGGAAAGGTGAGCTTTCTCTTACGTCACAAACCTTCATGCTCTATACCTTCTTGACTTCATCATTTTGCTGAACTAAATGCTTTGTTGATGTGCATCAGGTTGAAAGAGCTTGTAGAGTATGGACCTCACCCACCTCCTGGTAAGACTGGTGCGAAGTACATCATCAGAGAAGATGGTCAACGACTGGATCTTCGGTTCCTGAAAAAGAGCAGCGGTCGACATTTAGAGCTTGGCTATAAGGTATCCCAATATCACGTGAACAATGAAATTTACTGTAAACTCGGATGTTTCCTCGATTTTCTTAACTTTCGAATTAAGTTGATTTCAGTTTTTGAAGGTATCGTGAAAATTCATGTTGGGAGCACGACCGTTTTCGATCTGCAGTTGTACTTAAAAGCATTTTTCATGCTGCAGGTGGAAAGGCATATGAATGATGGTGATTTTGTATTGTTCAATCGACAACCGAGTCTGCACAAGATGTCCATCATGGGACACCGTATTCGCATTATGCCGTATTCCACCTTCCGGCTGAACCTGTCCGTGACATCACCATACAATGCCGACTTCGATGGTGACGAAATGAACATGCATGTGCCTCAGTCCTTTGAGACTCGAGCAGAGGTCTTGGAACTCATGATGGTTCCCAAGTGTGTTGTATCTCCTCAGTCCAATCGCCCAGTTATTGGAATTGTACAAGATACACTCTTGGGATGTCGAAAAGTGACGAAGAGAGACACTTTCATAGAGAAGGTACTTATTTTTATGTGAAGATGGTAAGGCGGTTTTGAAGCATGTTTTCTTTGCTCAAAGCTGCTGAAGTTCTGAAACCTTTGGTATAACTTTGTGCAGGACGTGTTCTACAACATTCTTATGTGGTGGGAGGAGTTTGATGGCAAGATACCTATTCCAACCATTTTGAAGCCACGCCCTCTCTGGACAGGGAAACAGATTTTTACCCTGATTATCCCAAAGCAAATCAACCTGATGCGTCAGGCGTTTTGGCATCCTGATTCCGAAGTAGGTGATCTTTCACCCGGTGACACACAGGTGAGAATTGAAAAAGGAGAGGTGGTGGCAGGGACGCTCTGCAAGAAGACATTGGGTACAGGACAAGGCAGTCTTATCCATGTCATTTGGTACGTGACACTATGTACCTTTTCTTTCCCCTGGACCATGTAGTAGATGTCAAAGAAGTGTTTTTATCTGCTCAAATCATGTATGCTTCCTAATGTTCTAATATATTGACGCATGTGGTTTTAGTCATCCGTTTGATCAGTAAATGCCATGGGCGGTACTAACATCTGCTGTCTAAAATGAACAGGGAGGAAGTTGGGCCTGATGCAGCTCGGAAATTTTTGGGGCATACTCAGTGGCTTGTAAATTATTGGCTTTTGCAACAAGGTTTTAGTATCGGTATTGGAGATACGATTGCCGATGCAGCAACGATGGAGAAAATTAACGAAACCATTTCGATAGCTAAAAACGATGTGAAGGATTTGATTAAGATGGCCCAAGACAAACAGCTTGAAGCACAGCCTGGTCGTACTATATTAGAGTCCTTCGAGAACAGAGTGAATGGTGTCTTGAACAAGGCTCGTGACGAAGCTGGAGCTAGTGCACAACGGAGTCTCTCGGAGAGTAACAACCTGAAAGCTATGGTTACAGCCGGGTCGAAGGGCACTTTCATCAATATTTCCCAGATGACTGCTTGTGTTGGGCAGCAAAATGTGGAGGGGAAGCGAATTCCATACGGTTTTGCGGACCGTACTCTACCACATTTTACAAAGGACGACTATGGACCTGAGAGTCGTGGGTTTGTGGAGAATTCATATTTGCGAGGGCTGACCCCGCAGGAGTTTTTCTTCCATGCTATGGGAGGAAGAGAGGGTCTTATTGACACGGCTGTGAAAACATCCGAGACTGGGTATATCCAAAGGCGACTGGTGAAGGCTATGGAAGATGTCATGGTCAAGTATGATGGGACTGTGCGAAATTCCCTTGGAGATGTGATTCAGTTTCTGTATGGAGAGGATGGAATGGACTCGGTGTGGATTGAGTCGCAGAAACTGGACTCGCTGAAAATGAAGAAGGCGGAGTTCAACAGTGTGTATAAGTTTGAGATTGATAGAGATGATTGGTCACCTGATTACATGTCGACGGAAGCTGCAGAAGACATCAAGACTATACAAGAGATCAGAAATGTGTTTGATGCGGAAGTGTCCAAGTTAGAAGCGGACCGCCGGCAAATGGGTCTCGAGATTGCACCGACTGGGGAGGCCAATTGGCCCCTTCCTGTCAATCTGAAGCGACTCATCTGGAATGCACAGAAAATCTTCAAAGTGGATTTCCGTAAGCCTTCGGACATGCATCCTATGGAGATTGTGGAGGCTGTGGATAAGCTGCAAGAGAGGCTCCGAGTTGTGCCAGGGGATGACCAAATCTCAATGGAAGCGCAAAGAAACGCCACTTTATTTTTTGGTTGTCTTCTGCGTAGCACTCTGGCCAGTAAGAGGGTCCTCAAGGACTATCGGCTGACTAGAGAAGCATTCGATTGGGTCATTGGTGAGATCGAAACACGCTTCCTCCAGTCCCTTGTGGCCCCCGGAGAGATGATCGGATGTGTTGCTGCTCAGTCGATTGGAGAACCTGCCACGCAGATGACACTGAACACTTTCCATTTCGCTGGTGTGAGTGCAAAGAATGTCACTCTGGGTGTGCCACGTTTACGTGAGATTATTAATGTTGCAAAGAAGACCAAGACTCCTTCGCTGACAGTATATTTGAGACCTGGAGTGAACAAAGAGAAAGAGAAGGCCAAAAATGTCCAATGTGCTCTCGAGTACACTACTCTTCGATCTGTTACGCAGGCCACGGAGATTTGGTACGATCCAGAACCAATGAGTACCTTGATAGAGGAGGACGTGGAGTTTGTGAGGTCGTACTACGAAATGCCAGACGAAGACGTGGCTCCTGAAAAAATTTCCCCATGGCTTCTTCGTATTGAGCTGAACCGCGAGATGATGGTGGACAAGAAGCTGAGCATGGCCGACATAGCAGAGAAGATCAACCTTGAATTTGATGATGACCTGACCTGTATTTTCAATGACGACAATGCCGAGAAGCTCATTCTTCGCATTCGTATCATGAACGATGAAGCGCCGAAGGGGGAGGCCTCGGAGCAGTCCGAGGATGACGTCTTCCTGAAGAAGATCGAGAGCAACATGTTGACGGAGATGGCGCTGCGAGGAATACCTGATATTCGGAAGGTGTTCATCAAGGAAGACAAGAAGAATCGGTTTGATGAAATCGTAGCCTTCGAGCCGGAGAAGGAATGGATTCTCGATACCGAGGGTGTGAACATGCTGGCCGTGATGTGTCACGAGGATGTCGATGCTTCCCGCACTACCAGTAACCATTTGATTGAGGTTATTGAGGTCCTGGGCATTGAAGCAGTTCGAAACGCTCTTCTGAAGGAGCTCCGAGACGTGATTTCCTTCGATGGCTCCTACGTGAACTACCGGCATCTGGCCATCCTCTGTGATGTTATGACCTATCGTGGTCACTTGATGGCCATCACACGGCACGGCATCAACAGAAACGACACAGGACCCATGATGCGGTGCTCATTTGAAGAGACAGTGGACATCCTACTAGACGCTGCTGTGTATGCAGAGGCAGACCACCTGAAGGGAGTGACTGAGAACATCATGCTAGGTCAACTGGCGCCCATTGGAACTGGTGACTTTGGCCTACACCTGAATGAGAATATGCTTCAACACGCCATTGAGTTGCAGTTGCCCAGCTTTGAAGGAACGGACTACGGCATGACCCCATCACGGTCTCCGATGATTGGAACGCCACACAACGAGGGGATGATGTCGCCGAGCTACCTTCTGAGCCCAAGCCTGCGTGCTTCTCCGCTGTCTGAAGCGCAGTTTTCACCCTATGTGGGGAGCATGCCCTTCTCACCGTCCTCTCCAGGCTACAGCCCTTCTTCCCCTGGATACAGTCCTTTGTCTCCAGGTTACAGTCCCACATCTCCTGGTTACAGCCCTACTTCCCCTGGGTATAGTCCAACATCTCCAGGGTACAGTCCCACGTCTCCTGGGTATAGTCCCACCTCGCCTTCTTACAGCCCTACTTCCCCTGGGTACTCTCCCACCAGTCCTTCTTACTCTCCTACATCTCCAAGCTATGCTCCGACCTCGCCTAGCTACAGCCCAACCTCACCTAGTTACAGTCCAACGTCTCCTAGCTACAGTCCAACCTCTCCAAGTTACAGTCCGACATCTCCAGCGTACAGCCCGAGTTCGCCAGCTTACAGCCCTACCTCCCCTTCGTATGCTCCCTCCTCTCCTGCTTATAGCCCCACATCGCCCAGTTATAGTCCTACCTCTCCCAGCTATAGCCCCACCTCTCCTGGTTATTCACCGACTTCGCCAAGCTACAGCCCGTCGTCGCCCAGTTACAGTCCGACATCGCCTAGCTACAGCCCCACTTCTCCTGCTTACTCCCCTAGTAGTCCTCGTTACTCGCCTTCGAGTCCTTCGTACAGCCCAACTTCGCCAAGTTACAGGTGCGCCCTCCTCTCTTTATTTTACTTGGTTCGTAGTGCATTATATTACTTCGCCCTTTCAACGTTATATCTGGGTATCTTAGACCACCATGTTGATTAATGAGTGGATCATGTTGTTAAGTCATTCTAAAGATTGGAATGTTGGATGCAGCCCTACATCACCTTCGTATTCACCATCGTCTCCCTCGTATTTGCCTACCAGTCCTGCGTACACACCAGGATCACCTTCCTATTCTCCAACAAGGTGTGTGGTACTTCATTTCTTAAATAATCTTTCTTTTGTGACATTGCATTCCACGCTTATCGACAATGTGTTCGTACTGAGCTCTCTTTGTTCATTTTTGCAGCCCAGCGTACACTCCTGGAAGTCCTGCCTACAGTCCCACTTCTCCAAACTACAGGTGAGGCAATTTCATGATGGTTGAACTTCGTTTTGAGTTATGGCTTCTCACGAGCTTGTGTTTGATCACTCCGGTCCATAAGCTATGAGATGAGTCAGCACAATTGGACGATTAACTTTATTTTAATTTCGAGTCTTTTTTACGGTTGATTACGCGTACAAACATGGTGGATTTGTATTTCTGTGTTTATGAAGTTGAACCTGACAAATCAATGTCAACGTTTTGTGTGATGCAGTCCCGGCGGTGGCTACTCTCCATCAGCACCAGGCTTTTCTCCGTCGCAGAATCAATATACGCCGACGTACAGCAAAGATGATAGCAATACTACATAAAGAAGCGACAGTTATTAGAGACTTATCTATTCCTTCGTTGTGGCATTCTGAAGGAGGTTGTTGCAGCGGATTTGAGATCCTACTTCGAAGTTGTAGCCCAACTTTAACATTGATCTCCAAGACCTCATCTGGTTACAGAGGACTTTGCGCACGTGGCCATGCTCTTGTGGCCTCTTGGGGATGCACTGAAAGGGAGCTGAATTCTCCCTCAGCTACTTAAGCCGTTTGTCGGAATTTGAAGTTAGCAGTGTGTCTTGCTGGCATACTTAAAGTAATTTGAAGTAACTGGCTTGCCGCATGGGGGCATAACTTATGTGGAGGCTTCAAGCATGTCTGTAAGAGGATTTTGAGAACTAGGAATTCTTGTTGGATCTTAGTGTGAAACAAGTGGAGTCTAGGGAGCTAATGCACTCGCAAAGCTCTTTTGTAAAGAAAGCGAATTAATTGAAAGAAGACACTCAGTTTTGGAAAAATACCTCCAGTTGTCCTGGGGGCTGTACTCTGCCTTGAATTTCATTACTTGTATGCCTGCTTCGTGTTTGTGGGATAGAAATTCAAATCGAGGTAATTCTCCACCCCTGCAAACAATTCAATGTTAGGACATTTGGCAAAATATAATATCCGTAGCAATATTCAATGAGGAGAACCGCTGGCTACTTCATTTGTTAGCCGGCGCCTTTAAAGGATTCAAAACCGGGCAAAAATTAGGTAGGATTGGCAACCAACTAGTGTGAAAAATAAAAGGTGGATATATAGACACCACTTTAATAAAATTGTCGAATTTCAAGCACTTGCCATTTCAATTGAAGGCCATTTGAATTGAAGGCCCAAATTGTTGGAGGTGGATATGTTCTTGGACAAGGATAATGCTTTAGGGTTGGTTGTTGGTTGTGGTTCTTGGACAAGGATAATGCTTTAGGGTTGGTTGTGGTAGCTAGACCTTGCTCTATTGTCCATATTTGCTTAATGTAAGGGAGGCGATCCATTTCCAACCAGGGACTCATTTCTGTCATATAGACTACACTCTTTCCAATCAGCAAGAGAAAGAGGACATTAATTGAGGCACAATCTCCAATGCAGTTGTGGCACATTATGATTGGCTACAGTCTTGGTTGATTTTACAATCAACCTATGGTTGGAAATAGGAGGACCTATATGACAAGAATGTGTCAGACAAAATCTTCAACTAAAAAATTCGTAGTAATTATGTTTTGAGAAATAAAATTCTGGAAAAATATGGAATCCTTCTAAACTCTATTTTTGTACATGGAAAAAATTCTCCACTCAAGAAAACAACATTGCAGATATGCAAAATTGCTTAATTGGTCGGAAATGGGTCAGCTCCCTTAATGAAATTTGGAGTTTAATTTTGAAACTATCATGTCTTTGAAAAAGGAAGATTATAGCCTTTGCAAATTTGAAGTTGAAGGAAAAGTGGCCAATGATAATTTGATACTATAGGAAATGAACCAAGAGACTTTGATAAAGCAAGGATGCAACTAGTGCCCTTGAAAAAAACCCAACTCCTACAAAAAAAAAGTAAATTACAAAGGCAATATAGCTTAGTAGAAATCCCAACTGAAGTCTCATTCTATTGGATTATTATGTGCACCTATAATCGTCACTACTCCAAATGCAACATCTATATTTGAACCAAAAATAAAGTAAAAACTTAGATATTGATGGCACAAGATGTACTTAATCTAAACATGAGATGCCTTGGGTTGATTTTTTGTACACTTAGAGGCAATACTTTGAAAAAATTTAGTTTATTCATATCATATTCAAATAATGTATACTAAAGTGTGTGGAATCTTCTTTCACTTGCCAATACAATCTTGTGAAGACATTTCATTTTTTATATAATAAGTATGTTTAGTTGCTATTAGTGTCAATTATAGAGGTACTTATCTCAAAATTGTTACTGTATAGAATTTTAGAAATTGGATCTAGTTTTATAGTTGAAATCTATTGAAAATTGTTGATAATTTTGAATTGTAGGATTCCATCAATTCTAACAACATTATATATTAAGTTATTCCACTTCAATATCACCACTACTTCAACCTTCAAATTCAAAAATGTTATGAGCTCTTCTACTTTACAATGAGTCTTCTAATTTTGGAAGTTTTCATCCACCTCCTTGGGTGGATGTTATTGGAAATTCATCTTCATATTTTGTGATTGAAGGCTCATCTTTATGCTTTCAACTTTAAAGTCTCATATTTTTTAACAAGAAAATTAAAAGATGGGGTTTCACAGAGCTCATCCTTTTGACCCTTTCTATTTGTCTCTTCATTCTAATTTTTGAAGCACTTAGCATAGAACTTGTTGGCTCTAAACAATTATGAAATCCACCATTCTTCTATTGTCTTTGATGCTATAGTTTCAAGTCTACCTAATGGTTGATTGCAAGAAACACTTGTACTATTTTCCGTCACACATTGCGTGCGGAAGTTGTTTGATGCCATAAGTATTGGAGAAATAATGGGATCAATTTGAAATTTGGCGTGAGTGCTCTTCCATCATCAACTGAAGTACTGGAATTTTTAGATTGCGGTCCAACATCATCAATTGAAGTACTGGAATTTTTAGACTGCGGTCCAACATCATCAACTGAAGTACTGGAATTTTTAGAAAATTTTCAAAAATGATTACGGATGGCTTTTTGAATTTTAAGCAAATGTCACATAAATAGTTTTAGGGGTTTTTAGTACTTTTGAGTACCTTTTCAGAAGAGTTAGGGTGTCAGACTTTGTGGGCTCCTTCTAGTTATGGAAATACAACTTTCCAGAAGAGGGATTTGTGATTGCCTCATTTCATGGGCTTCTACATTGGCTAGAACAGAGCTACATTTGTACGTAATTTCCACTCATGGAAATTAATATTATGAATTGGTTATTGCACTTCCACTGACTTCAGGGGGTTGGGAAAAATGTCCATTTTTTATATTAATTTTTTAAGGGCCTCCTATAATTATAAAAAATAGAAATAAAAAAATGCCATTTTCTAGTAATATTTTGAAGTTCTGGCTCCCTATAGTATTCCAATGTAGACAAATAGTACTGCATAGTCCTAGGGGGGGCCAACGCCATTGCCACCGTGGACTGCTTGTCCAACTACCTCTTCATCCGCCCCTGCGGTTTGCTTTTATGGAGATTTTAAAGTTGCCTTATGTGGCGTCTATGCATTGAGAACGATGAACGCCGCCACCTTCTCTTGTTCTGGAGTTCCGAAGAAGAACAGTGATAGTTAGTACACGAAAAGTTAGTGCACGGAATAAGCAGTAGAACTACGATGTTGGGTTTGGAAGCCAGTACACAGAAATCCAATGTTGCATCTTCATGCATGGAAGAGGATAGGGACAGGAGTGATGAGAACCAGTTTTATCATCGGGGGCTGTTGCAGATGTCGCCTTTGAAGTATTCCGCCAGATGAGTGGATGACACGGCCGGGGTCACAAATGCAACAGCGGGTGGAGGCTGCTGCAGTACTCACTCAATGACAAGAATGGAGGGATCGTTAGCGGCGTAGTCGCAGCCAACGCAGCATTGCTGAGGACGCACTCGCAGCAGGTGTGGAAGCCAATTCTGTGCCAGATCTACGATGGGGATGCAGAAGGCACTGGACTAGTGTTTGGAGGAGTGCGAGTCGCATCACGAATTCCCTTTCCCGATTGCTACAGCGTATTAGGGATTCCGATTTCAGAGCTGTTGTTTTAGAGAAGGTTTTTAGTAGTCGTAGCATTCGACCGCTCCTCCCTAGTTATTACCCTACTCCTGAAGGAGCGAAGGCCCCATGACAGATTCTGCAGAATATTAAGTCAGACTTGGTGGCCATGAAAATTCCTCATTCTTCGGGTATGCTGGCTCGCAAGAGCGTGATCTTAAAGGCAGTGGTGAGAAAATTAGATTTTGACATCTCAAAGTTCCATAGCATACTCGATACAAGAAAGGAGAATTTGCTAGCTGTTGTAGAGCGACTACAATCAGCTACAACAGAAACTTCATCACGTTTTGCAGTTCCAACTCGAAAGACAAGGGAAGGTGGAATCCGCAATGAGGTCAAGCAACTGGTCTTGTAGTGGTGGACACAAGAGACGCGAGTGAGTCCCAGGAGACGGGATGTACGACGCAAACACCTCAGCTGGAATGTATACGATACTCATGCAGCGCATCTTCTAATGGAGAGTTAGGTACGACCTCTCTAATTTCCAATTATGGCTTTGATTTTTGTCGTACGCGTAGTTAGCCGTAAGTATCCTTACAACGACAAATTGTTGCAAGATGACACGAATTATCATTCCAGGGAACTTCTAATAAAATATCGATTGAGTTAGAAGCATTAGGATTGGGATTACTCACTTAATCCCCCCCTTCTTTCACTTCCCTACTTTATTCCAAAAACTTAGTACATTCCGGATTCCGTTCCGGATCCGGATACCTTCGGAACTAAGTTCCGTCTCCGTCACTAGTTTTTGTTGCCTCTGTTTTACCCTCAGAGGGTCCGCCCTTGATCTAGAAAGGGGTGGGGACTCACTACTTGTGCAATTATCCTCTCTATACTCTAAATCTACTGAACAACACACCCAAGACAACACCACTATAGGAGGAGGGAGGAGTATTCTTTCACAGTTTCCGGATTGGATGATCCGGAATTAGGTCACACAAAGAAATTCTCACACCTTTCTTTACTACAACGACGGATCTGAACTCATAGACTCAAAGGAATAGAGTCTTAAGGGGAAGACAATGTACCAAGGGGGAGGTTGGTGGACTTTCCGGAGTAGCGGGAGTTCCTTTCCTTTGGCGGTTGCTTATCTCCACACAGAACCCTCCTGGTTTTGGACTCGCAGGGCCCTCTACCTTCTTTCCCGGATTGCCGTTCTGGCAATTTAAAAGCACGTCACACTTACACTCCCTTACTCAGTCCGCATTCCTCCCACTCAGCTCAACACCAAGAGATCAGTAGCCCAAGATCCGGATTCCTCCTCTCCCTCCCTTCTCTTTCTCCAGTACAAGGTTACATACACATGCATACACTCAGCCAAAAGACCCTGTCTAAGCAAAAGTGCAGCTAGAGGTATCCTAGCTGACTTAAATTAAGAAAAGAGAATTGTAATACATACGTGAAAGCACTAAAACGGAATGGAGTAGAATGGAATGGCAGACAACTAACTTGCCTGCCCTTAAAATACTAACACAAAAACCCAAAGTCAATTTCTAAAAGCCTAAAAAGGGAACCTGGAAATCCAGGCAACCAATCATTGAAACCCCGGGATATCCGGAAAGATTACTAACTACCGTCCGAGATTGCCGGATTTCTTGACTATCCGCCTCAGATTCTGGAAACCGGGTCCATGCTCGGAAACTCGATCCGGATTCTATACTTCTTCTCCTACGAATTCTAATGCTTTGGCTTCTGTCTTTTCCTAGAGTGGCTCCCCGCTTGGCTGGTAGGCGTCTCCTTCGTATTCTTTGCTGGCGTGGTTTTTGCTGTGGCCCGAGTCTGGATATGGCGCGTTGTGGGAGACGGATCGCTGTCGTCTTCGGTTCCAGAAGTGGAGTGGGCACTCTCCTCCTCAGAATCTTCGATGACTTGAACTTCCTTCTCCTTCTCTGGTGTTGTATCCTCCAATGTTGCGGGTTCGCTTCTTTTTTCCGACGTGGTCTCTTGCATGTGCACAAATCCTTTCGGATTAGTCCGAGCCGGATTGGTCATTCCACCGATCCGGTTGATGAGATCTCCCCTGACTTGTTGTCCCGGAACCTTGAATGATCCGGTCATCAAGTTCGGCATTGTTTGGGACTTGGGGACTTCCGGGGTTGAGAATTTGGATGGCACCGGAACCGATTTCGCGCTAGACTCAGGTTCCGGTTTTACAGCTGGCCTCAAATTCAACTCCGTCATCCGCATTTTGTTGGCGGAAGGCTCGGCTGGTGTGAGTATCCCCCTCAATCCCTCCATCCGGGTTACATGATCTGCCACTGGTTTCCCTGGGGTACCTGAGACAAAAGGAAGTTCCGGGAAGGTGGAGAAATCCATCGCATGGTTTGGGTCGATAGCTGCCAATAGCTGCTGAATCTCCTTCAAAACTCGTTCTATCCTCGTAGTGAAGTCTACGAGGATGGTTACTACCTTAGTTCCGGTAATGTGGCCTTCCGATATCATCTTCGAGTCAAACAAGGCAGCTTTTGTGATGATGTCGGCCTTGATGTTGACTGCTCCGGATAGATTCTTGACCAGAGCGAGAGCCTCTTTTTCTTTTTCTTTTGCAGCTGCCATTTCCCCTTCTGCCCAATTCACTCAGGCCTGGAGTTGGTTCCGTTCCGCCTCCAACTCCTAGATCTGCTCCTCTTTTTTCTTCAGATCTTCCGGTTTGGGCAATCGCTTCACTATAAGAAAACCTTGTTTTACGTGACGGATTGACATTAAAAGGAACGGATTTTAGGTGACATCAAAGGTGACATCTAAAAAACAAACCCATGTTTTTATGTCAACAACGATGTCCATTGATGTCAATCCGTCACGTTTTCTTATAGTGCTTGACAACTTCCACGATCTGATTTGGCTCCACCTTCAAAACTTCCGCGGTATCTATCACCAAATCCGACAAACTGTCGTGGAGTACCTTGGCTTCACGTATCCACTCGAGCCCCGCATTGAAAAATGCGGATTCCGTTTCCATTTCAGGTCCCTTGCTAGACTCCCCCCTCTCCAACGTCTGTGGCTTGGATTGCGACCCCGGATCGGTTGACTTCCTCTTCTTGGTCCTCGGATCGGTTAGACGTTCCTCGAAAAGTTCTTTCGGATCAGACTCGACCGGATCTTTCGCCTCCTCCCCGGAAAGTCCGTATGACAGGATCGCCTTTCCGGTGTCATACTGGATCACTTCAGCTGCACTCAAAAGTTCATGTTGATGGTACAGATGAAACAAGTAGGTGCTAACTGGACTCGCCTTTGCTCGGGTCAAGTGATTTGCTAATTTAGCCACTATCCCGGCTATGACCCTACCCCAGTGCACTACCCGGTTCTCCATAGCCCCCAAAATAGTATTGGCCACCGTAATGGTAACCCGTGTTGGCTTTTCCGAGTACAAGATCGGAATCAGAAACTCTAGTATCCGCCTATGTCTCTCGTCCTTGCATTCACTGATAGCGAATCCGTCCTTAGGGTTTGCAGATCCATTGAACTTTCCAGCTACAAAACGGTCCGTCCTAGATGCTAACCCGTTTCCACTCTTCCGGAACTGATAGACGTCCGCCCAGATGTCCTCGGTCCACGCGACTGGCCGCCCTCTCAAAGTGAGCTCATACTGATTCAGAACACTGTGGAGCAACTCTTGAATCATATCTTCACTTTTGAGGTTCCATGGTCGGTGTAGTAGACCGACACATCCTAATTTAGTTAAGTCCTCCTCTAACTGCTTGTGTAGTTCCGAGTTATCCGGAATGGCCGGAGAGATAACCCGGGTAGATACCGCTACCTTCCGTACTGGTCCGGATGCCATAAGATCTAAGTCAGAACGAGAGAAAAGTAGCTCTACTTCAGTCGCTAACTTACCACTCTTTCTCTCAACTACTCACACAAACAGTCTCAGAAGCATAGAACAGGAAAGTGAAGAGGAAAACCCTAGGAAGACAGCTTAAATACTAAACTCTCTTTTTATGGGTTTAAGGACAACGGCTACAAGTCCGTTGTATTAACGGTATCCTACTTTCGTAGCTACGAGACCTATACGGTAGGTTCCTGTGTTCCGGGTGAGTCCGGATTCCGGATCCGGATAAGTTCCAGTTACGGGTTGTGCCGGAACGCTTATTTCCTAATTCAAGCTACCTGGTCAAAAAAATCACGCTCTAACTACAAATTTTTGATTTTTTTTCTATTTTCCGCACCTACTTCTTGTATTATTGATCCGTTTCCGGATTCTGGATTCCCACAATTTTTATTGTAGAATCTCACTAGTAGAAAACAGGCTATCAATGACTGCTGTTTATAATTGCGTAACCAGTCATTTAGGACACTAATGTCAATAGAATGACTAAAACTGGATTTTGGGCTTAGAGTCATTTAGGACAAGTAATTACGGACAAGGCAGTCATTTGGGACAAGACCATTTTTTTTCATCCTATGCTGATGTGGAACTTCATTAGGGTGTGATTATATGGAGCACCTTCAATGGCAGTTTGCCACGTGGCTACAGATCTAACATGTTGAGTTGGCAGTTTTTTATTTGTTGGTATTGAAGTGATTCTATTTGATGTCAAATAGGTTGTTGGAGTCATATTATAAGCTGCTGGAGTTATTTTGCAGGTTGTTGCAATCAGTTTGCAAGCTGCTACAGTCATTTTGTAAGCTGTTGGAGTCATTTCGCAGGTTGCTGCAATTAGTTTGCAAGCTACTGCAGTCATTTTGTAAGCTGTTGGAGTCATTTTGGAAATTGTTGCAGTCATTTAATAGGCTGTTGTAGTCATTTTTCTGGTTGCTGAAGTCATTTTGTAAGCTGTTGGAGTCATTTTGGAAATTGTTGCAGTCATTTAATAGGCTGTTGTAGTCATTTTTCTGGTTGCTGAAGTCATTTTGTAGGTTGCTGGAGTCATTATATAGGCTGTTGGAATCATTTTGTAGTTACTATGTAAGCTATGGTAGTCATTTTCAAGTGATATTCATTCCAAAAAATGATTAGTTCAGTCACAATATTGTAAGTATAAATGACTACATTTATACTATTACTACACTATGTTTGCACTATAACTACACTATGACTATACTATAATTGCACTATGTCAAAATCTGAATTGCTTCAGTTGCCTAAATTGCATGAACTACCTAAACTCCTTAAATCGCCTAAGTTGCTAGAAATCAAGAATTGCCTGAGTTGCTTAAATTGCTTAAATTTTCTAAACCACCTGTATTACCTGAACTATCAGAATTTCATGAACTATCTGAATTGCTTGAACTGCCTGAATTGCCTCAACTACTTGAATTGCCTGAACTACCTGAATTGCCTGAACTGCCTAAATTGCCTGAACTGCCTAAATTGCCTAAATTGCCTAAATTGCCTAAATTGCCTGAACTACCTGAATTGCCTGAACTGCCTAAATTGCCTGAACTGCCTAAATTGCCTAAATTGCCTAAATTGCCTGAACTACCTGAATTGTCTGAATTGAACAACAACAAATAACAACAAACAAGAAGTAAATAGTAGAAAGCACTAAAGAAAAAGTAAATTGCTACATTCAAGAGATAAGGTTGGAAGTAGACCTAAACCTTCATTTACAAGCAAGAGGAACAAATGAGAGGAAGTTGATGAACAAGATGCAAGAAGGAAACAAAAACAAGAAGAAGAAAGAAGAAAAGAGGAGGCAAAAGCAAGAAGAAAATATGAAAGAAGATGAAGCTTGAAGAAGAAGGCAAAAATAGGAGGAAAATATAAGAAAAGATGAATCTTGAAGAAGGCAGCAGCAGCAGCTGCAATGTGTGTTTGACAGCTGCAATTACAATATGCCACATGTCAACCTACATAGAAATAGAAAGGCGGCTGACCTAAAATGGGGCAACTGACCTAAAATCTAAGCCCTCCATTTACTATCAAGATACAATCTTATCCATCCATTTAAAGTCTAAACTATTCATTTTCAAATTGCCCATCTGATTCCACCATTTCAACCATCCATTTGATTCATCCATCATTCCATCTAAGCCGTCCATCTGATCCATTCATCTAAACTGTCCATTTGAAAAGTAGTTTGTGACTTAAAAATGACTACAATGCAATTAGCATTTTATAGAGAAGCAAATAATAAATTTAATAAGTTCAATTTCCATGGTGTCCTATTGTCAGTCATTTTTCAGTTTTACTGTAGTCATATATTGTGCTCATTTTATGACAGCACAACTCAAATATGACTCAATGAAAACTGCATCAGCAATAAGGCCACAGAATACAGACTGAACTGTGGATGACACTAGTTCTGGTCGTTTGTTTCATCTGGTCGCCATCCACTGCTCTGGGAAATCACTACTAAATGACTACTGATTGTGACAGGTCAACTTTGGCACCATTTCCATGACTGTCAGTCATTTTTCAGTAGCCTTTTAGTAACCAGTCATTTTTTGACTGGTTACATTTGACCCTGTTTTCTACTAGTGTCTTTGTTTGTTCAAACCTTCATTGCTTGAGGAAAAGGGTTCTTTGAGAAAGTCATGCACGCTTTGAGGATTCCTCTGCACTATAGGTCTTCACTTCATACGACATAGTAAACATAGTAGGAACATGTACAACTAACATTGCTTGCCAATAGAGCCCATTTGTGTTTATTGTTAATAAGTGCATAATGTCTTTTCTTTGCAAAATAGAGCGGTTTTGTATTGTCTTCCTGGAGAAAGAATATTTGTTGCGGCACATGACTGGTCACTAGAAGAAAAAAGGGGGTTCTGCGACTACGCTACGCAACTGGTTTTTCAGTTGCAACGGACATTTGCGACTAGATTGCAACTAGTGATAATTTGGAATTTTGTAGTTGCAGTGGACACTCTAGAATCTAGGAAACGTTTGTAGCAATACACCTTGTCTGTGACTCATTTGCAACTGTTTGCAACTTGTAAATTTGTAGATTATTAAAACATTAGTCTTGATGATTTGTAGATTTCAAAATTTCAAATCTACCTTTTTCTAGATTTTAGGATTTCAAATCCACCTTTTTGTAGATTTTAGAATTTTAAATCTACTTTTTTTCTAGATTTCTAAATTTCAGATCTACTTTTTTCAAGATTTTAGAATTTCAAATCTACCTTTTTCTAGATTTCAAAACTTTTGAACTACCTTCTTCCTAGATTTCAAAAATTCAAAAATTGGTATTTAATAGATTTCATTAGTTTAGGAAACTTTACAATTTTATAGATTTTAAAATTTCTTAATTTTCAATTTAAAAAAAAATTCTATTGGTTGTAGAATTTTGTATTCTATAGAATTCTAAATATTGTAGAAATCTACAAACTGTAGAAATCTTAGAATTCTACCAACACAATTCATTGCACAAGACAACAATAGCTTACAAGTCTTATATGTTCAACTTTAAGGTACTCTTGACAATAGATATGGGACAACTGAGATACTAAAAAATGATTAAGAAGCAACTAAGATATTGAAAAACAACTAAGAAACAACTAATGTATGACTTAACAATGACTAGGAAGCAACTAAGACAACTAATGTATGACTTAAAAGTGACTAGGAAACAACTAAGACAACTAATGTATGACTTAAAAGTGACTAGAAAACAACTAAGACAACTAATGCATGACTTAAAAGTGACTAGGAAACAACTAGTTTTACTACTACAAAACTCAATTTTTGATTGATTTCAGCAGATAAGTGAAACAAATCTATACAATCAAATCAACAAAATAGCTAAATTTTCTAAGAGTGTAAAATGACTAAAAACCAAATGGCCAATTTCATTAAAATGGAGACATTCCATTATTTGGCACTTTTAACAGTTTAGACTGTGCAATTTGAAATCTATATCCATCCTAGATTTCTAAAATCTATAAAAGTCCTAGATATCTAAAATCTAGATTTTTACTAATTTTTAAAAATCCCGCAGTCTAAAATCTATATCAATCCTAGATTTTTGAAATCTATAAATGTTCTAGATGTACATAATCTATATTAGTCTTAGATGTCATTTTGCAATTGAAACCCCGCAGTTTGAAAAATTGCACAGAGAAATATAGAATGCTACCATTTTAATGAAATTTGCCATACAACTAAAGTACAACTAGAAAGCAACTAGGAAACGACTAGAAAATGACTAAGAAATAACTTTGGTCATTTTATAGTTGCAATTTTTCTCTAGTTGTTTCCTAGTCATTTTTACAACTATAGATTGACTACTTTGTGACAAAAACAATAATATAAAACAATTAAATTAAATTTGGTGCAAATAGAGAGGATTTCAGTCGCAAGATAGTTGTATAGGACACTAGACGTAGAACGGCCGGTTGTGGCGGACACGTTTTTCTTCTAGTGGGTGCTTATGTCATGATAATACTAGAAGTGACTTCTCGCATATCTGGAGGAGTCCTAATCTGATCCATATTATATACAAGGATTTCCAGAAACAATGCATTGTATTCCATTAGTCCTTCTCGGACACATTGTAGGACTTTGGGTACTGCTATAGTACATCCACATTCTTCACACATTCGAAGTGTATTTTACATTGTAGTAAACTGCCTACATTGCAGTGATCTATGTAATGCAATACGTAGATATGGCTAAGGCCTCTACTGCCCCGTCGTCCACGCTTACGGATATGCCTCTATAATACTCAATAGGACGTCCACTAGGCCCTCTCTACACTTGTGGTATGTCTTCGCTTTCGAGATGACATATTCAAAATCCTCTCTTTCGACAGGTAGAGCACTATTGCTCCACACATTGTACTATGTATTCGTTGCTAGTGCTTCCCGACGCAAACATGAGACCTATATAATAGCAACGAACACTACATGGATACTTATGCAATACTTCAAGCTCCTACTTCTGTCGGATCCTCCTCTACAGTCCTTTGCTCTACTGAGATCATACCTTGGACTCATTTTGAAATTACTAGCGTATCACTAGCGTTCATGGGCTTAAGTCCCCTACAACTTCCTTATAGTCTACTATGTTCTATCTTGACCAATATAGAACTTCACAGTATTGACTTCGTACTAGTGAGCACCGAGAGACTAATGCCTTGTATGACGCGAATTTAGTAGAGTATAGTTACATTGTCTGTAGCACTGAGTCTATACTAGCATGCCGCGTTGTAGTCCTCCTTTGTCGTTAGTTTCACCCTTGCAATCCGCATGATACAACTACGACGTCTAATACAATACTAAGCCCATATTCGAGGATTCTTTGAAGAAGTCTCCGACATGCTATGGTCACAGTCAAATCACTAGAAGAAAAACATGTTTGTTGCAACCCACTGAGATGCGACTGTAGCCCTCTGTATTTGCACCAAATTTCACGTGTATGTAGTTGTAGTCGCAAAGTAGTCGGAGAATGAAGAATAGGGTTACGATATTGTAACAGAAGAACTGACATGAGGTATTCTACATCCAGTATTCATTGCAGTTGTCCATGTGGACAGCTATCCACGAAGTAGAGTCCATCGTGGAAAAATGCAATCGCTCTGATTATAGGCTGCAACTAAAAATTAGAAGATTGCAATTTAGAAATGACTCAAATGCAACTAGGAATCAACTATAATGCAACTAGAGCCCGACTACAGTGCAACTAAAAAACGATTCAAATGCAACTAAAGAACAAGTGCAATGCAACTAGAATATGACTGAAAATCAATTCAATTGTCCCATATCGATTGTCAAGAATGCCATCAGCTTGAACAGATAAGAATGGTAAGTTATAGCATTCTTGTGTAATGAATTTTGATAGTGAAATTCTAATATTTATATATTTTGTAGATTTTTACACTTTGTAGATTTCTTTAATCTACAACTCTATAAATTATAACCAAGTCACAAACTAGTTGCAAACCAGTTGCACACTAATTGCAAACGAGTTGCACATCAATCACAAATTAGTTGCACACTAGTTGTAAACCAGTTGTATGTCAATCGCAAACTAGTTGCACACTAGTCGCAAACAAGTTGCACATCAATCGCAAACTAGTTGCACATCAATCGCAAACTAGTTGTACACCAATTGCAAACCAGTTGTATGTCAATCACAAACCAGTTGCACTCTAGTCGCAAACAAGTTGCACATCAATCGCAAACTAGTTGCACACCAGTTGTATGTCAATCGCAAACCAGTTGCACACAAATAAGTGAAATAACTTCCACATCAGCAACTACGTCACAGCAGTTCATCGACGAAGTTCTCCATTGCCTATCGAATGACAAACAACCTCGCGACTGCAGTGCAACTCATGCGACTTGTCCACTGCGACTGCGGACTCCAGAATATCACCAAGTCGCAAACGTCCGATACGACTACAAACCAATCGCAAACCGCAGTCGCAAAACCCTGCTTTTTCTTCTAGTGGATAAAGTCCTAGTACTTAAGTCATTCCTTTTAGTACTACATGGTGTTCTTTGCTGTACTTAGGAGTACTTCAAGAATTTAGTGACACACAATAGCACAACAACCTAAACTCTAATATTGTATAGTACTAATTTGTACTTATTCTTATATGTCACGTATTTTTTCACATGCACCTCATTTTTTGCAGTATGTCAGCATACATCAGATGTACATTGCTTTGTGTTTTCTTTCTGATATATATGCATGTTCTCTAAATTTTTTCTTACTACTCTGCTGGAGTACTTGCAAATGGAGTTGTTGTCGCAGTACAAAATAAGTAAATTCCCTGTTATACTCCCGAAAACTCCTTTAAAGTATTTGGCTTCATTACACGATTTAGGATGAGTTTGTTTATAAACCCAACTTCCAGTTTCAGGTCAATTACCGGAAAAACTATAAAATCCGAAAAATGGAGAATTAGCTTCCCACCACTATTCCGGTTGTGGGAATCCGGAATCCGGAATCCGGAAACGGATCAATAATACAAGAAGTAGGTGCGGAAAATAGAAAAAAAATCAAAAATTTGTAGTTAGAGCATGATTTTTGGACCAGATAGCTTGAATTAGGAAATAAGCGTTTCGGCACAATCCGTAACCGAAACTTATCCGGATCTAGAATCCGGACTCACCCGGAACACAGGAACCTACCGTATAGGTCTCGTAGCTACGAAAGTAGGATACCGTTAATACAACGGACCTGTAGCTGTTGTCCTTAAACCTGTAAAAAGACGGTTTAGTATTTAAGCTGTCTTCCTAGGGTTTTCCTCTTCACTTTCCTGTTCTGTGCTTCTGAGACTGTTTGTGTGAGTAGTTGAGAGAAAGAGTGGTAAGTTAGCGACTGAAGTAGAGCTACTTTTCTCTCGTTCTGACTTAGATCTTATGGCATCCGGACCAGTACGGAAGGTAGCGGTATCTACCCGGGTTATCTCTCCGGCCATTCCGGATAACTCGGAACTACACAAGCAGTTAGAGGAGGACTTAACTAAATTAGGATGTGTCGGTCTACTACACCGACCATGGAACCTCAAGAGTGAAGATATGATTCAAGAACTACTCCACAGTGTTCCGAATTAGTATGAGCTCACTTTGAGAGGGCGGCCAGTCGCGTGGACCGAGGACATCTATCAGTTCCGGAAGAGTGGGAATGGGTTAGCATTGAAGACGGACCGTTTTGTAGCTGGAAAGTTCAATGGGTCTGCAAACCCTAAGGACGGATTCGCTATTAGTGAATGCAAGGACGAGAGACATAGGCGGATACTAGAGTTTCTGATTCCAATCTTGTATCAGGAAAAGCCAACACGGGTTACAACATCATATTCATTATTTTGGGAGTTTTCCAGTGAAATGGGAGTTTCTTTCTAGCAAAATGCAAAGATGTGGAGGCATATAAACCATGAACAAAGATGACTTCCTTGTCCGTAAATACATTAAAAGAAATATAATGTCATTCAAAACTAGATTTGCAACTAAAGATATTGAGTATACCATGTAGTAATTGAGATATGCAACAAAATTAATAGAAAATATTCATCAAATATATAAGTATTGAATGAATACATTGTGAAATGAACTTTGGTAGAAGCATTGCCTACCGTTACACTCATGGTAACTAAGTATCCTACCTTCATTGCTTGTGCTAGTTTGCAAACTAAAGTGTGCAAAGAGTATATCATGATAATTGAAGAATGAGGTGGATGATAAATCCATATTTAGGGCAAGGTCGAACATCCACTTCATTCTTCAATTACCTTGATATACTCGTTGCACGCTTCTTTTTGCAAGACTATCAGGAGCAAAGAAAATGTGATACTTTGACTACCCTGTTTGTAATATTGAACGGTTTACAATGCTTACAGTTTAAATTTGAACCTGTGCTATATAATAGCCTAAAATATGAGAATGAATTTGCTATGGAGTTTCGAAATAGATAGTTTCCAAATTTGATTAAGGCAATTGCACATACGAACTCAACCCTCTACTATAATGGAGAGAAAGGATCTATGTCCTCATAAAAAACATATGTACTATGAGTGCGTCCTACTCTTCATCTTCTCCATTGCCTTCAATAACTCTGGTCCTCGATTGTATCGGGTATAACTCGCAGATCTTTCATGCACCATCTCTCTTACTTGCTCCTTCAAGGACCTCCGCTCCCAAGCATCCCACGGACGCCAACTTGAATGAAATTGAGGTTTAGGGTCATGAGTCTTACATTGGCGTTTAGCAACCTTTAGTGAATTGTGTTGAGGTCGAGGAGGTAGTACAACCTTAGATGTTGTAGGCCGCTGAGCAAAACTATTCTTCAAAGGCTGCAATTCAGGTGAACCATTAGCCTTGATATTTGCGGACTTAGTGATTGCGTCCTCTCCTTGCAAAACCAATTGAAGTCGTCAAATCCCCATTCTAGATTATTGGACAAACTTTCCTAGAGCAGAAATTGGATTGCTACATCAAAAAATAGGAATCCCCATACCTTCATGGCGTTGACAACAACCATACTTTCATTGTAGAGCCTCCTCTGTGTGTCGGGATTCATCTTTGAGCGATCGTGTGGTGAGGTTGATAGTGGACGGTCTTTGAGAGGAGATGGAGAACTCATAGGGTGAGAGCGCTTTCCACCATTTGGAGGACTGTCCACAACCCCATCATCGACGAATTTCATGGAGAAATCCATTGTAGACTGCGTGGTGACCATGGAATATATGATGTTGCCCACTCCGTTTTGTGATATGATGAACTGATCATAAAAAGAGAAGGAATTAGCACAAGCAACACAATACTTGCCAGAATGAATTCACATGACCCAAAGGAAATAAAGGATTGTCTTATCACAAAATTATAAAATAGGCAACGTGCATGATAATTCTACATTCATATAGTGGGCTACAACAGAGATTTACATGCTAACAACCCATGAGTTCGAATTAACACAAATTGGAATAGAGGAGAGGCCAATACCCTAGGAAAACTACGAATCCCCATCCTATCCTTTCGGACACTCACGACAAAGAATGTATTCAACGTCTTTCTTTCGCTTCGTTCTATCCAAAAATTCAATTTCCTGCCATGTCCGACCAGGATGCTTCTCACTCCACTCAAGGAAAAGAATATTGGATACGTGGAGTGCGTCCGCTAGCTCCCTAAACACGGTTTGATCTGGTTCTTCACTAAGACTCCAACCTCCCATGACATTGTCTTTTTGAAAGCGGCACAACCTTGTGGACCTGGCCTCGTGCAAGCGTCGAATCCAAGGAAGGAGATTTTCGATAAGGATTCCATCTGTCGTCCCATGCCCTTCATACGACCATGAATCAAGAAGGATTACATTTCTTGAGTTGTTCATGAAGTGCTTTGCGGGACTAACGTCGATGAAAATTGTATTTTCCCTCAAGAACCTCGAAGCCTTCAACCCGTATAACTTCCACAAGGGTTTGAGGAGCAAGTCTTCCCTGGTCCCCTTGAGCCAATAGTTCAACAGCTTACCCGCCTACTTTTAAACTTCATGATATTACATTGCTCGTACCCCATGATAAACCACGGGGCCTCTAAGCCTCTAAACATATAATCGCAAATTTTTTGGACCGTGGACCTCTTCATTGAGCTCCAGACCGTGACGGTCGCGAAGAAGGTTAGCTCTTGGAGGAAGGCTTTCCAGTGGGGTTGAAGGGTGACTCGTTTGAAATCGACGAAGCAATTATCTACTGAAGAGCCAAGCTCACTGGGTTCAGCGAAACGCTTCTCTCTCGAAAAATACCTCTTATCCTCAATTATGCACAGCACTCCATTCAGATCCAAGATGACGTTGAGCCACTTCTCTGTCACCGTGGATGTGAACGGAGGTTGAACTAGGCCCTCCTCCTGAACTACCGAAGCGCATGCTTCACTACTACCCTGCTCACGAATTACAACAAAATGAGCTGACAGTTAAACCAATGCACTGCCAAGCTATTATGAGTACTGTAAAAAAAAGAGGACAAAATCTACTCTTTTGTGTTCAAGCAGGAAGAATGTGATGAAGAAATCCACGATTTCCAAAACCCGACCAACCAGTCAAACCAAGATTGAGGACAATGCTAGAAACTCACCGCAGCACTTGTCAAACCGCCCGTGGAAGTTATCGTGGGAGCATCGATGTATTCTAGCGGAGGAAAATGCATCTCCAGTGGTGAGTCACCTGGCAACCCTCCTTCCAACTCTCTTCCATCAAGAAGATTGCAG